>OMKQ01046158.1:0-17779 GCA_900302335.1 Phycis phycis
CACTTACCACAATGCATGACTGGCGTGGACACACAAAGCACCTGTCAATCAACAGTGTCGGGTCGGAACACAGGAGGACACCCCACACACTCACACACCACCCTCACACCACCCTCACGCCACCACCACCACCAATTCAAACACTCACAGACGGACCATCGACCAGAGCCCAGAGGATCTCGCGTTCACAGCTGTCTCTGGGTCTCTCTCTCTCTCACTCCGTTCGCCTTCCTGATTACAAATGTCTCCCTCCGTCTGTCGCGTTTCTTTCTTTCTTTTTTAGGCCGCTGAACGTCTCTCTCTCTCTATCGGAGAGATTGGCTTTTTCACTTAAGAGTTGTGCTCGTCTCAAGTCCATCTTTCACCCCTGAAGATTTAATTTCAAGATGTCCGCTCCTTTTGTTTTTTTGTCAGTTTTTCAAGCCATTTCATTCCATTATTCCATCCATGGATGTCCCTCTGCGGTGATGACCTTTTCGCTTTTGTGGCTACAGAAGTAATATTAATGCATTGTATTTGGATAGCACATTTTACAAACCAAGTTTGCAAAGTGCTTCAAAGGTTTTACAAGGCTGTTTTCACAGGGAATGTTATGCCATCAGCAGTACTACTGAGAGGAATGTGATTACATTGAGCAATATTAGCTTGTCTTCGGTTCACATGCTCAGATTTGTGTTCACTCTTTTGCATGTGTCTGTCACTGTTTCTGCCTGTTGGTTTATTTTTCTAATAGTTTGTATTTTTTCACCTTGCCATTTATTTTTTCGTAACTGATGTCTTTACAGGGTGACATTGAGTATCCTTAAAAACACCTGTACAAAAATGAGTTACTATTACTATTATTATTATTATTATTATTATTATTATTATTAATAATGTTCACTGTTCTGGCTTTGAGTTTGCTCATGGCCCCTTGGTTTCCAGTGGTCTACACATACCAGATGGCTTCTTTCAATCTAATTCCTGGAGTGTAGTTAAAGGACAAGCTCCATGTGGTTGGAACTGCTCTCGTCATGATATTGCATTTTTCAATTTTTCATCAAGTTGACCATGAGATTTATTTTATTAGAAAAATGAACCAAAACACCAGTGTACATGCCCGGTTACCTCTGCTTCTCCCTTTAAATTAATGTAATAGACTGTGCTGACCAAAGGAACAGGCACACAGACCAAAATACAAATACAAATACAAATAATATCAAAACAGCTTTCTTCTCTACTCATATAAACAAACTGGAGTTGTGCTTATTGAAACATGCCTTAATGGCAGGACGTTGAATGAAAGTTTCCAGTTGCAACAGTAGGTCAGTCAATTAACCAGCTCTTAACTACATTAGTTACTATCTAGTGAACTAGCTAGCTAGCATGATGGTCACTGCAAGCATGATGGCTAACTGCTCACTTTTTGAGCTCGAGACAAAAAGCACATAATTTGCATAAATCCCTATCGGAAAGAAAGTTATGCTTGCTTGGTGCTAAAGTAACTATAGTAATCATGCTTTTTCTGTTTGGCATTTTTGTCTCTTCTGGTCTGATCGTCCGAGTCCTACTTTGTCTGGGGAGTGCTCTACTAGGCCTGCGATGGATTAACTACTGCTACTTGTAACACGCCGTTAGTTCATGTGTTTCATCATTTTGTCAAAGTCCAGAGGAATGACAATGTCTGCAGTCAACCAGTCATCAGCTTGACTCCCAGGTGAAAGGTTCGATGTCCACTGCCTACCTTTCACACTATAGGGACCATAATGGTCTGCTAAAGGACTTGGTAACACTGCAATAATAACACTGCAATAACTGAATATATGTATAACGGGATACACCATTTGCCAACAGCATGTTGAGCGAGATGTTCCCATCCAAAGCTCTTTTTCGATGCGTTGATCCATCATAATTACAAACGTTTCATATCATGTCTCCTTTCATCCATAACCATCTTTCTTCATCTTTTTTTAATAATAATAATACATTTTTTATTGTACAATAGAATGCAACTTTATTGTGTAGCCTGAGCCTGAAATGACTTAAAACAATTACATACAGGTGTTTTCTTTGATTGCTGCTGTTCATCAAATTTAATTAAGCCAGTTTAAAGCCATAAATTACCCTATTCTTCATATTAGCATTCTGTGGGCTATGCTGTTTGCTTGTGTGCAGTTTGGTCTTTTAGAGCTCAACATGCAACGACACAACAGGGACATCTTGTGGTGATGCAGTGAAGAGCACCAATCTCACCAATGTTTTGCGTTGGCTTGTTTTCAATTCATTGTTCCACACACTACACCATGTAATCCATTTACACAAAGAAGACTCAATCCAGAGCAAGCTTCTGACAAATAAGCCTATAAGCTAGCGACTAGCCTTTGCCTTTTACCATTTGAACTGAATTGAGACATTCTTATTCAATATATTAACCCCATTCTGAATGTGGTTTCCTGACCAGGAGGGCCTTCCCCATGTTACCAATAAATCGCCATGGAAACCCTCCATCTGCCTAGTGCAATTAAGCCCAAATTGACGACACCTGTGCAGTGGAGCGGCTTTAACTGCTCTACCCAGGGGAGTCCTAACACAGAGCTGTTGCGGCTGTGAGTTGCATTCTGCACATTCACAGGTAACAGGTTTAAGTTGGGGTTGAAGTTGAGCCATGATCAGTTGATATCACGTAATGCTTGTAGGAGAAGCAAGTGGAGTAAATAATTCCCAGGGCCTTCATCCTTCTTTGTTCCTCGAGGCCGATCTCGACACAACGATGTTCAAAGTATATAATTGATTTCATATTCAGAAATAACAAACTCTAACGCCCCCGGGGTACGTGGTGGAGGAGTGCTATGTTGAGAGGCTGTCGACTAAAAGGGCATTTGTAAACCTGTACTGCTTTCATAAAATGTTTGTTCCAGTTACCATTGGCGTCTTGTTTTTCTTGAGTTCCCTCCACTCCTTGCACAGAAGGTGGTGTGGTTAATGTTGCTTCGGGTATCAGATGAAACTGATTCTCACTGATCACAGTACCCTAGCAACTGAAATGCTTGAAACTTGCTCTGGTGACTTTCTTACTGTATTGGCAGCAATGAAATGTTTCACCTTCTTATGACAAATGTACTCTTTGTAAGTCGCTTTGGATAAAAGCATCTGCTAAATGCCCTAAATGTAAATGTACCCTGAGTGTGCTCTCTGAGCAAAGTAAGAATTTACTCTTCTGTTACACTTTCCTGTCATATAAATGAAAACAATGTTCAGGTCAAGAGCATTAAAATTTGTATGTTTTGAAGAGCAGTTTTGAGCTGTATTAAGAAATGGAAAGTTTGTAATGCAGTCACATGCAAACTTTGCATTCAGGTGGTGTGCTGCAGAACACATCATTGTCCACCAGAAGACGGGTCAACCACCAAGACTACTAGCAATGGTTAACCTATTGATTGAAATACTTGAAACTTGTTCTGGTGACTTTCTTACTGTATTAGCAGCAATGAAATGTTTCACCTTCTTCTGACAAAAGACTTTTTGTAAGTTGCTTTGGATAAAAGTGTCTGCTATATGCCCTAAATGTAACTGTAAGACAAATTCCTCATAGGTGCAAACCTACTTGGCAATAAACGTCTTTCCGAGTCTGTTGTGTTAGTGGAACCGTATCTGCATCAAAGACCTGTGAGCAAACCCTAATGTTGGTAACTGTTTGAATGTTCTTGCCTTATTTAAAATGTTTTAGTTTTGCTCTACCTGGTGTAGGCTAAATGCAGATCATTAATTGCCCTAGTGGGAAACTGGCCGACTTGGTGTCTCCGATTAGCCTCACTTGCATGTTGTTTGAGTTCATAATTGGGTGATGTCAAGCAAAGTTTCCTGTTGTGCAGCTCTGTTAACACACATGGGTTACATTGTTTTCTCATTATGTGCATGTTATTGGTGGCCTAGGTGGCGCAGAATACAGGAGTAGGAGGATACCAGTACTACAGAGTAATCATGGAAACTAGGTCAAATCATCAAAGGGGCCCCTGCCCTTCCACCAGGTAGGAGTTTGATTAGCTGTTACAAGCCATTTTCCAACTCTGCCCTGTGACATCATGAGTGGTGTCATAAGTGGAGTGTCCACTCAGGTGTATGCTGGGTAGGTGAAGCGACCAGCCTACCTAGTGGACTGTACCAACCTGTAGGTTTATCTAGGTGGACACTGCCACTTGTGATGTCACAGGGCAGGGCAGATTTTTCAAATGCCTTGTAATGGTTACTCACTCTCACACCTGCTGGTATAATGGGGGCCCTTTTTTAAAGGCCAACTTGCAGGATCACCCTCCCAGCTAATTATGTTTTGGAAAATATGTAGCTAAAAAGAACAATTCTCATTCCTGACTTCAATGCCGAGTTGTCCAACTTGTTCTGCCAGAATGTGAACTTGGAAACGAGTCGAGCAATAGTTCTTTAATTACCTTGAACTCGCAAAACCCTTTTCACCCACGGCATCGTCGTAGCACAAACACGGGTGTTGCTCATAACACTAATTATGGGTCTGCTCTACTTTTATGTCCCGGGGAATGGGTAGACGGCATATCATCACTCTAGTACCAGTGCCCTGGTACATGAAAGAACCAGGTCCAAAATATGCAAGAGCGACACCGGTGTTTGTCTTGCGATGATGCTGCCGTGGGAAGTGTTTTGCTACCTACTTTCCCCACAATAATTAACTGGGGCTGCCTGCATGTTGCTCTTGAATTATATACTTGTGATGTAGCAGCTTCTCACTGACATCACAAGATATCCCATGTCACAAGCCAACAAACCTTTCTGGTCCCAACCGCAAGGCTACGGTAAGCGGCCAGTGACCCAGAAGAAAAAGATGAAGAGATTTAATCGAAGGGGGAGGGTGAACTGTCTGTTGTCCCTGCCGAGTCTCACCCATTGTCCCTCTGTCATTTTCTAGACGAGACAAATTCCCTCAGATGCGTTGACCTTGGCGACTGGTGAGACAAACATTTGTTTAACCCCTGCACCCCTACTTGGCTTTTATTTTTATATTTTTGTAAATATAAAGCCCTTGCCAAACCTCAAACCTGTCTGTTATAATTTTGGTTTATTATTCACAGGTGTGATCATTGATGGATCATTGATTATCTTAGCACTTGGCATCATAGGCCAGAGACGTTGTATACTAGCAATGGTTAACCTAGAAATTGAAATCCTTGAAACTTGTTCTGGTGACTGCTTACTGTAATAACAGCAATGACGTGTTTCACCTTCTTCTGACAAATGTACTTATTGTAAGTCACTCTGGACAAAAGCATCTGCTAAATGCCGTGAATGTAAATTGATAGCAAACTGTCACAGTGCATCTTCATATTTGTTTCTTTAAGTGTGCGTGTGAAGTCCCCCCCTCCACCTCAGTAGTTAGGGGAGAAAAATGACCGCAGTAGGGTGCAGCGGTATTCATGTCCCAAGCTGAAGGCACTGGGTTTGTTGTCTGCAGCTTACCTCCAGGCAGCCTTGAACAAGATGCCTGACATACTTCCTCATTAAAGACAAGCAATGACATAAGAGTCTTTGGACGGATGGTTATGAAAACAACAGCATTCTGGTTTCTCTGCCTAGGGCTCACTGCGGTCTGACACCAGCTTGGAATGCTGAACAGAACATGGCTAGAGATGTGTTCCCTTAAATGCAAGGGACATTTGGTTATTGACAAGAATAGCACTTTGCTGTTGCATTGATTAGCAACCACTGCACACATCAGGGTCTATTGGTCTTATTGAAAGTGCACATAAGTGTACATAAATCCAAGTGTGTAATGAGATGTGTTGCATTAATTGGGTGTCTTGCATTTCGTTAATGGCCATTTTGAATTAAAATAAATAAGCACCGTGATGAGGGAACAGATAATTTAAGCAGATGGCACAAATAGCTGAAAAAACTCTGTTTGTATTCAACATTTTAAGTAAACTCGGTTCATTTACCAGGTTTTATCGTCAACATAATCATTGCCCTCTTTAAATGTCCACTATTGTGCAGTCGAAAGCATTTTGCAATCCTGACTTGACAAAATGGACTCTAGTCACTAATGAGCACTTTAACATACCTGGGCATGGGTAGCAGACTAAACTAGTGAATAGGAGTCTACCTGTGCCCTGGAACGTTTAAAGAAGCGTGAGTGGTGCCTGCGCTTTCCCTACCATGATGTCACTGGGAGAAAGGTCTGTCCGGACATTGCCATGGGGCAAAAGTGTGCACATTACCGCACACTGTAATAACATAAGATAAAACTATTAATCCCCTAAGGGAAATTGGATCACCATAGCAGCCCTGATACAGATAAATATAAATACAACACAAAAAATATAAAAATAAAATACCAAAAAAAATTATAAAAATAAAATAAATACAAAAAATAATAAAAATAAAATGAATAAATACAAAAAAATGCAGTGTTGTAAACAGACAGATTGTAAAAATGCAATACAGCAGTTACGGGTTGATTTAATCCAGTACTGTGATGGTGGATCTGACAGAGGCATATGAGTTGTAAAGTCTTATTGCAGTGGGGAGGAACTGAATGAATACATCAAATCATAATGCCAACAAACTCAAGGTTTTTTATCAGCATTTCATTCATGACTTTTTTTTGTATGCCTCCTTTCATTCAGGTAATGAAGAAATAATAGGGGGGCATTGGTGTCATCGTGTTCAGTCTAGTGTAAAGTCATCACTCGATGGCGAAGCCTGCATGGCTGGAATACGCTGTCCGGTGGTCCCTAATTTGTATTCGTGTACTACCAACGGCGAGGTCAGACCTGTGAACATCTTCACCGAGAGTTCCCATCGGAGTCTCCTGAACCGGTTTCGATTGTTAGGTTGGAGCTGGTCTTAAAATGGCCATGTGGGACTGCAGTGGCAACAACAACATTCTGTAGATTGCAGGACCACAAGAATACATTGAAGGGATATGAATTAAGACCGTTTTGTTCTCAGACTTGCACTTACTTTTGACTGGTGCTTTTTGCAGCATGTTGTTATCCCCCATAAACGTGTGCTGTTGCCACCGCGTCATGCTATCTGTAAGCCTCCATGGCTAGCCTTTGCTGTTGACATGACTGTCATGCAATGTTAGCCTCCACATCATAGCTACAATGTCTTAGATGCATTAGCATTCATGGTTAACCTGTGCTGTTGAGGCAATTGTGTTATGCATGTGTAAGCCTCATTTTGCTTATCTCTGCTTTTAAGGCTGCTATGTTGTGCTATTTGTTGGCATCTATGGCTAGCCTGTACTGTTTAGAGCTAGTGTCCTGCTATGTGTTAGTTAGCATGTGTGCTGTCTAATCTACCATGAAATGCGTTCTCAGCCTCTCTGGATAGCATATTCTAGGCTAGTGTCCTGCTATGTGTTAGTTAGCATATATGTCTGTCTAATGTGTTGGTCTCCTTTGACTGATCTGTGCTGTTGAGTCTAACATGTGATGCTATGTGTATCATATATCGTTAACATGCACTGTTTAGGCGACTGTTTCATGCTGTCTTAAAATATAATGATTGTGCTTTTGAGGCTAGTGTGAGGTTATGCCTTAGCCTCCAGGCTGTACCACTGCATGCTTTGTGTTAGCCTCAATGGCTAACTTGTGCTGTTGAGTATACAGTGTCATGCTAGGATTTTAGTTTATAACAACTGAGTGGGTCTCTTTGACAAAAAGCCCCGGTGGTGATGGAAAACTAAATGTAGTATTCACAGCCAGTTATTGCCTCTCTTCACCTTCATTCGCCGATGGCAAAGCCCACAACTCACCCGTCTGGTCTCATTAGAATAACAGTGATAGGTTGATGCATGGGTGCAAAATTATTATTGGACATGGATGGAATACACCCACATCAATAACAGACATCAATCTTGAGAACTAATTGTGTTCATTTAAAATCCAATTACCCTTGTTATCGTCGGTATTTGATGCATGCTAATGGTGCATGAAATAGCTCAAAATCTTTGAGGCTTCATAACCATAATCCAGTTTAACTGGAGATGCAATGACCTCAGGTGGCCGCTAGATGGTGGCGGTGCACTGTTGCTGCAGTGTGTGCTGAGTTTAAATATATTTGCCTCTAAATGTATTTAAAATGTGCTGCACTGTTTTAACCTTGGCTGCTACCTTACCTCAAAGTAAAAGACGTTTGTGTCAAATACCTGTTGAACTACCTGTTCAAATTGGTCGTAGGGCAAACCACATGTTTTATTGGTGGACTATAGTTGTGTTTGTCATATTTTACATTAAAAATGGCTTCAGCGTTCCTCAAAGTTAAAGGTTAAAACAAGGGTGCCAGTATGAATCATTTCACGCTGCATTTGTCAATGGGTATGATAAGTAACATGCAGGCTATGTACTAAGTGCATTGTAGTCACTTACAGGTCGTGCTCTTCCATAGGGGCCTACCAGAGAGAAATAATAGCAATGGTTCACCTAGCAATTGAAATGTTTGAAACTTGTTCTGGAAACTTTTTTACTGTATTAGCAGCAATGACATGTTTCACCTTCTTCTGACAAATGCACTTTTTGTAAGTCGCTTTGGATAAAAGTGTCTGCTAAATGCCCTAAATGTACATGAAACAGGCACGCCTCAAAGAATGCAAAATGCCAGGCCTACAGCTATATCGAGAGAGAACATGTAGTAGCCTACTTTTCAACTTTTCTACCCCCCTTCATGCTCTTGCAGGAATGCCTCAATATTAGTCTAAAAAAAAAGTTGTTAAAAAAAAGTAACCTTACGAACTCTTACCTGAATGTTTAGAATTTCCTTTTTTTCTTTATTGTAAATGTATTCAATCAAATCTCTTTTTTTTATTATACTTTATTCATCCCACAGCGGGGAAATTTACTCTCTGCATTTGACCCATCCTACTCTTACACAAGTCTGTTAACCGGTGCCGCACTACGAGTGATTTACAGTTCGGGTTACGCAGACGGTACGTTTTAACATCGTTACACACACGTTGACCCCTGCCTTACAGCCGGCTGGACCTTTACGTCTGAGTTTACCTTAGAAAGGCTGCAAAGTGACGCGGACGGCCAACCCCTTTAGAGACCAAGTAAAAACACTTAACTGCTTTTGACTTTTTCTTTTTTTTCTTTTTTTGATATTTAGAGCCCGACACTCGCAAGGCCGTTGTGTTTCTTTGAAGAGGGAGGGGTTAGTGGACGAGCAGAGTGAAAACCGACGCGGTAAACAGCTTGACAGTTTAGCGCGTCGTTAACTGTTGTCTGCGCGTCTCGGCGACGGGTTCGTCCAAACACGCTGTGGGTCAGACGAATGTCGCGTCTGCTAATTCTCACCTCTCCCACACACATGCGGTGTGCGTGCGCATGTGCGTGTGTGCGTGTGTGTGTGTGTGTGTGTGTGTGTGTGTGTGTGTGTGTGGCGATACGTATACACACGCACGCACGCCTGCACACACATTTAAACCTGGAATGTGTGTGTATACCTTATCCTTTCAAGGCTATTAGAAATGTAGTGCTTTGCCATTAATGTGCACAGCTTTGCAAAGCTTGAATACAGGATTAGGATAGAAAGTCTAACAATCCATGATATTAATAAAAAAAAAAAAGATCAATGAGAGATGTGATGGCGGCGGGGAGGTTACGTTAAATATGCAAAGCCTTCTGCTCATTTGCTGAATTTAATTTAAAGCGCTGCCACCTGCTGGTAGTGTGATGACACTGCGCAGTGGCTCGCCTTTCACTGCCGAGGAACTCAAAGTGCATTTATTTGTTTTTTATCACCTGTGGTGTCGCCAATGTTTGGCAACCACGGTGCGAATTGGAAATCATGATTATTGCTGATTTCATAGCCCTCGTAGACATAAATTATGTCCAATAAATACACACACGGCAAGGAAAACTGTGTGTGTGTGTTCTATTGTGCTATTCATTCTAGTCTTTTCATGTCGGTGCCAATATCAATAAAATAAAGGCCCATTATTAAAACCAAAGATTAATGCCGCCTCCACGCCCCTAGTGTCCTGCTCACCCCCCTCCCCTTCTCTTGCTCACTTTCTGTGTTGCCCTGTATGTGTGTGTGTGTGTGTGTGTGTGTGTGTGTGTGTGTGTTTTACACTCTCCAGGACTGCAGGTGTATTGAAAGTATTCCACTCGCAGGAAACTACTCAGCTTAATGAAGCAACTCTAAAACTCACGTTGAGGAACTGGCCACTCAGTGTCCTGCACTTGTTGATCAGAAGAAACATATGGAGTTATGGAGGGTATATGGAGATGGATAAAGACCTGTCCACCATCAAAGAGAGAGCACATCCCAGCTAATCTATACAGGAGGTGGGCGAGATGGAGTCACAACAGTCTCTATAAAGACGGTGTAATAGGATTCATGTCTTCATTTCCACATGTCTTATCCATCCGTGAAATAATTATTTAATTGTGCTTCCTGTTTCATTATTTTCTCCACTGAGTGACAAGGTCTGTGGCCTGATGGTCGGGCATGTGAAGCCCTTTTAGATTTAAGCTAAAGAAGTACGCAAAAAGATGACCCTATTTGATTTAAATATTACAATTATATTAATAACAAACCATTATTAGATTTTTTATTATGGATATCCCAAACACATGTGTGCTGATTGGCTGAAGAAGAGGTGTTTTGACCGCCCCCTCTCTAATCAGACGTTGCAATCACAAAGGAAGTGAGGTCAAAAGTCACATTCCCTTTGATTCTGGCGGGACCACTTAACAAGATGGCCTCTGATTTGTTCATGCTTCATGCTTAAGTTGCTAGTTAAAAAAGTTTCTGAAGATTTGTCATCTGCATTCCAAGCCATTAAAATACCAAAGCCACATGATTAAAAAAAGAAAAAAGAAAAAAAAACCTTCGCACCTTTAAAAAAAAAAGGAAGACAGAAATGGAATGAATAACCTTCTGGGGCTTTTGTGTGTGCCCGTTACATCTACAGCCTGGTCAAAACAGATGGGACTTTTTTCTGTATCCTTCTGTTCAGCCACTTATTGATGCGTTCTGGTCGAGTGGGGAAATCGCAGGCTGAAGAGAGCATAAGATGCATTACGTTGCTTGGGAGGACTCATAACGTGTTTGCTGTGGATTCAATTCATATTCTTGAATAGTTGAATTGAATAGTCCCTTCACGTTGGTCGCTGCCTGACCCCGCCCACCTCTACTCTGATATGTCCCAAGATGGCTGAACTGTCAATCAGGAAAATCAACATCCATTATTAGTTAGAAATTAATTTCTTAGAGCTAGAGATAGTAGTCAGTGGGGAAATGGATGGATTCATGGATGGATAGCTTGCTGTTGACAAATCAAAGCCGCAATGTGTCAAGAACAACAAAATATATATTTTTGGCTAACATAGGAAGAACAGGTTTTTAGAGCTTTCTTTGGGAACAGATTCTGGAACGAAGGAATTCATTTCTAATTAAACTTGGAAATGTGAAAATTCAGGCTAGTGTATTCCCCAAAGAAATGTAATGCGCATGTGTGTGCATGTTGTGCGTCTTGATGTGTTTGTGTGCGCTAGGGGGGGTTAGACATCTGGACATCCCAGATTAGTGCACAGACTCCTGAGTTTGTCAAATTCAGTTTTTTTCATTAATTTCTTTCTCACCATGGACATAAATGGAAGTCAAGGTTGAAATATGCTGAACCTACTCTTTGCGGCCTACCAGCAGCCTACCTCCCCTCTTATCATACCCAGCAAACATGCCTCCGTCCACAGAGTTTGCCTCTCGGAGGTTCAAATTAAAACCGTGAAACCAAAATCCTGTTTACCACTGGAAAAGTGAAAAAAAGAGACAAATGTTGGTGCTTTGCTTGTTCATTGTTACATAGCCACCCGTGTGTGTGTGTGTGTCTCCATTTAAAGTACGTGTTCAGCACAACTGGCTCCCCATGATGTAACACTCATTTGTTCTCCTCCAACAATATATTCTTAACATCTCCCTCTCAATGTGTCCTGTTTCTCTTGCTTTCTTTGCTCTCTATTTTGGTGATTCAAAGGCGTGTCAAGTGCCTCACTTTTTAATGTCTTAGTCTTTTGCTTTTCATTGTTAAACAGAGGATGGTCAATATTCTGGGATTTACAACCGTTGACCTGCATTGTTGCTATAATTGACCTGCATGATTACTAATTGTGGTCCAAATAAGACCTTGGTTACACTTTTAATGGGACTGGTATCAATGTCTCACATGTCTAATTTCCTAGGATCAAAGTATGACAGTGTGCATGAAAGTGAAAGTCTTTCGTGTTGCTACCTGGCCTCGGTTTGCTCTGCGGTACTTAAATATAAAATATAAAAATACCAACACACTTCTTTTACTTTCACTGCTTCTCCTTATGGGAAATGTAAAGCTGTGCAGAGGCGTCTTTAATATATGCCTGTCTGAATGTGCGTCCGTCATCCCGCCTTGACAACGTTATTCATCCCAAAGGGACTATTGAGGGAAAAAAGTGCTGCACTTATCAATAACCTATTAATGCAGACATGGTTTACACGAATGCACACACATCCATTCTTAATACTACCAAGCTAGTAAACGGTACAAGCGTTACTCTTATACTTTCTTGTTTATGTGTGCACTTCTGGAGACCTCTGCGAGTGCCCAAATAGCACGTCGGATAGCGACGTGTGAAGTGAAAGTCACTGCAGCTAGTATACTAGTTTCTCTCCTTGTGACCTTGTGAACGCGTTTGCCCAATAGAAACCGACATAATGGGGCAGTTGTTACGAGACGGCTGGCCTTTCTCGAGAGTCAATTTGTCTGATAATTGTTCCACTGAAAGACATTTGTCACACGTAATCAACCTGTAGGCTGGAAATACACGTACTGAGGAACAACCCAGGGTCATTCATCTGTTCGATGTTTGGAGGGGCTGTTCCTTGTTTTTCCAATCCACAATTACAGGCTATGGTGTCTGAAGAGAATGCATTTTTCATCGAGAGCTTTGGGTCTGATCAGAGGTAATATGCATCATGTAAAGTGTATGTTTCTATAAATGACGTATGTGCGCGTGCGTGTGTCTGTGCCGGCATGTGTTTCTGCAATGCGCGTGTGTGTTTTGCACTATCACATTGCAATGCTTTGTTTTCACGCAATAAAAAAATTATTAGAATTTGTTAATCAAATTATGAATTATTTAATCAAAAGTGAAGGGCTAAACGCTAGTTAAATATATGTCATGTTAATTATTGCAGTACATTGACCTTAACCAAGTTAATAAGTAGGCATTATAAATCTGTGGTGCACTTTGACTGTGTGTGGGTCGAGTCAACACGCGTGCGTGTGTGTGTGTGTGTGTGTGTGTGTGTGTGTGTGTGTGTGTGTGTGTGTGTGTGTGTGTATTCGTTGTCGCAGGATTAGCGCCGCTCACTTCGCGGCGTGGCGATGAAGTGGTCTTCCCGTAATCTCGGGGTTTAATTGGAATCAAGCACTTAAAACCATTTTAGGATTCCAACCAGGGAGATCAGAGCGGATAACCCTTCATTGCTACTTAACTTAGTCTCATGGGGACCTCAACAAAAATGAGACGCCTGCCTCTTAAGTAGTTTGAGGGCCTTAAAAGCTTCACAGCCTGCGTGGGTGTGTGTGTGTGTGTGTTTACGCGTGAGTCCGCCCGTCTTAGCCTTTACAGGCTCGGTGTGAGTGCAGCCGTGCACGTGCATGCGTAGGTGTGTGCGTTTGTCGATACCTTGTTGTCCGCGTTGGCCCGAGTAATCGTTTTATTTGTGTTTTTCTTCTCTGAGTCCCGGTCTTTGGGAATCAAAGTGATCTGAAGGTGCGCACGCCACGGGGAATGTAGAGCGGTTGTGAGAGAAAAAAATAAAATAAACGATTATAAAAACAAGGCAAGCACATCTGGTCATTACGCGGCAGAGGCCTTTTGTGAGTGGATAATCATGCTACTGGAAGTCTGAGCAGCAAGAGTGCCGAGCGCTGGATCTCGGTCCGCATGTCCCCACACACAGCCTCGGCGTGTGGAGTGTGAAATGGAACTGGGTGAAACCAGGGGGGTCTGGGTGGAGTGGGTTGTGGTTGTGGTCGGGGGGCTTAGGTTGGGAAAGCGACGACTGCTCTTTAGCCGCCCGATTTGTTTGTTTGCACGTTTCGCTCCGATGAGCTTCATTTGTTCGCATGAGCGCCGTTATCTGTTTCGGGCTCTATTGTTGTCGTTGTTTTGTTGCAATTTTCCAAGGCAGACCAGCGTATCGGGCCCAGTAACGCTGTGGTTCCAACGTCAGGGCTTGTAATCAAATACTGGCTCATTGTCGCAGGTGTAGATATCTTTACTGCTTTTAGTTTAGATTTTATTCATTAGGTAGAAAGTGAAACAAACTAAAGCTAATAACCAAATACTACCACTGCTCTAAAGGAAGATATGGAGATAAGGCCTTAAAAGGAAATTAATGAGCTGCAACGTAACTGGTGATTCATATTCACTAAAACTAAAAAGTCCCACCTTACAGGTACCCTAGTAGTGGAATTCAAGTGATGAATGGGAAAGTTAATTCAAGTGAAAGTCCTGCAAGAATTAATATTTGAAAAGTACAACGTTAGAAAACAACACTCTCCCGTCAGAACTTTTGAGTGACCCTCGGTGCATTAAGCGAGGAGGAGTTTAAAATGAACAATTAACGTTAACAATTAGCATTTTTCGGAACATCGTCGTCACAGACGTGGATGAACGTGAAAGCCCTCTGGTGAGTAATTGTGTTGCGATGGACCCCCTTGGGCTGGGCAGGAAGTTGTATCTTCGGAGATATTCTGTATTCATGAAAAATGAGGCGAGCACAAACGACACCCAGAAGCGAATCTTGCTCTCTGTTGTGGTCGCCGCGGCAACTCTGATAGCGATCGGACTGTGACTAGTTTTACACCACTCTTATTATTCAGCCTGCTCAACTGGTCCCACTAGGGCATAGAACCATCAAACTTTGGGAAATCATGAAAATAACACCAGGGGTGAGATATGGTGCTTACACTTTGGTGTGTGTGTGTGTGTGTGTGTGTGTGTGTGTGTGTGTGTGTGCGTGTGTGTGTTTGCAAAAGCTTGTGTGTGGGTGTTTGGTATGCATGTGTTTGTCTTTCTGTGTGTTGTTCTTGTTGCATACGTTTGTGTGGGAATCTTTGTGTATATGTGTTTGTGTGTCACTGCTCGCAGGTGGCAGGCAATATTTGCATTTGTTATTAATATACTCTTTCAAATTCGCTTTTGCCTACAGTGTGCATTTGTATAATGTAAGTATACATATACACACATTTAGCATGCCCCTAAATCAGCCTGTTTGGTAAACAATTGTCGCTGAGGATTTAGGAACCCGTTCCAATTGGTCCTCAAACGATAACCCATTCTGTGGACTGTTGGAGCTCGACCAGTCAAACCAAGTGTATTATTAGGATTCTGGCGTCGACGGAAAAGGCAGCAGTACAGGAACAAAAGAAAATGAACAGAAAAGAAACAAAAAGACCAAAGGAACACAAAAATAGCGTCTGGCTTGAACGCTGCTTCACAGGCGTGTTATTAAAAAGCGCGTCACGGAGTGGTATTTTTAAACATTCGCGTCTTTACGCAAGGATCTCTTGGGGTGGGTTTCGGTACGTGAGTCGAGACGTGACAAGCCATGTCTATTTATAGACCCGGGGAGTTGCTCAGAACATCGGGGCAGCTAATTTCTGCCTCAGTGTGCTAGCACAGCAGTGGCTATGACAGTTAGGTGGGTGGGGGAGAGATTCTTATCGTCAATTTTCTGTAATTTATGTAACGCCTGCCGTATGATGCGGCGTTTGAAGCAACTGTTTACCTGTGAGTGTCAAAAGAAAAAAAAAGGGGGAAAACACGCACACGCAGCACAGGGTGAACCGGCAGGATAATCAGTTTTGTGGCGACCCTCACTCTCCCTCTATCTCTCTCTCTCTCTCCCTCTCTCTCTCTCTCTCTCTCTCTCCCTCTATCTCTCTCTATCTCTCTCTCTCTCTCTCCCTCTCTCTCTCGCGCGCGCTCTCTCTCTCTTCTCCTCCTCCTCCCTGCCTTTTCCCCGTCCTGTTTTTTGTCACCATAAGCATTGTGTGTACATGAAGAGCGACACTTTTTCTGACTGTAAGTAGAAAAAAGATGAGAGAAATGAACAGAGTCAGGCGTCCAAGCCTTGGTGTCCAAAGATGGTTTTTAAATCCCCCCTCGACTCGTCGTCCCCAGAGCTGTTGCTAAAGGGTCCGTCGGTGAAGGGTGTGTGTTTGTGTGTGTGTGTGTGTGTGTGTGTGTGTGTGTGTACTTGTGTGTATAAATACAAGACCCTGCCAGGAATAATCCCAGTCACAGTGTGCATGCTCCCTTCCATACTTCGTTCCTGTCTGTCCTTTTATCGTTTCCTTGCTTTTTTTTGTATCATTCTTAATCCTCTTTCTTAAAAATCTCATTTTTTCGCTCACTCTTCCGTAAGCTCCTTTCCTGCTTTTCACCACCTCAACCCTTTTCACTCCTCTTCTCCAGCCTCTGTCGTACTCTATGATCCTCTCACCGCCTTCCCTACTTCCTTGGTTCCTCCCTCCTTTCCATGCTTTCTCCCCTCCTCACCACCTTGCCTTGTATCTATTCCTTCCTCCCATCCATCCCTCCTTTGTCCCTTCCTGCCTTACCTGTTCACCTGTTCTTCCCTCTCTTTCTTCCATCATCTCACCCATCTCTCTCTTCGCCCTCCGTTCCTCGCTACATCTACTTCTCAGCCATCCCTCGTTCTCCATCCTTCATATGTCCATATATTTCCCCTCCATCCTTTCTTCTTCCACCATCCATGGCCCCCCCACCGCCCCTCCATTCAACCACCCTTCCCTCCCACTCTCCCTCCCTCGATTCTTCCAGCCACCCAAACAGTCAAGCATACTTCAAAAGAAGTTGATTTTATTTTGAACCGCTGAGACCGAGAAAAAAGTCCTTTGCGGACAAACTTGTTTTATGCGCGACACGGCATCGGGTTGGTCACTGAACGTTCCATTAGTTAGGACCAGCGGGGTCTCCGTGGAGACGGGGAAATGACATCGTAATAAATCCAGCCCGCCTGGCCTTTCCCACATGCAATGTCCGCTTGCCGTCATTTCTCTGCGGAGATTTAGGCAAGTTGCAGGGTCTTGGAGGCACAAGAAGTCAGAGAGAAGAGACGTTTGTGAGTTGATGCGTTTGCTCGGTTTCTCCGCAATCACGTCGTTCTGTTCTGATGCCAGACCTGTTGTAACACACAGTACAGCACTGGATCTCCCCAAGGCCGCATCCTTTCGCCTCTGCTGTTCTCCCTGTATACCAACAGCTGCACATCTGGACACCAGTCTGTCAAGCTCCTGAAATTTGCAGACGACACCACCCTCATTGGCCTCATATCTGATGGGGATGAGTCGGCCTACAGGAGCGAGACAGACCGTCTGGTGTCATGGTGCAGCATGTACAACCTGGAGCTGAACGCTCTGAAGACAGTGGAGATGATAGTGGACTTCAGAAAGGACCCACCTGCCCTCCCCCCTGTCATCCTCTGTGACTCTACAGTGACCCTGGTTGAGTCCTTCCGCTTCCTGGGCACCACCATCTCCCAGGAGCTCAAATGGGAGCAGAACATCAGCTCCCTCACCAAGAAGGCTCAGCAGAGGATATACTTTCTGCTGCAGCTGAAGAAGTTCCACCTCCCTGTGAAGATGCTGGTGAACTTCTACACTGCCACCATTGAATCCATCCTCACATCCTCCATGTCAGTCTGGTGTGCTGCAGCTACTGCCAGAGACAAGGCCAAACTGCAGCGTGTCTGC
>OMKQ01046159.1:0-17166 GCA_900302335.1 Phycis phycis
CATTGGCGCCCCTCCTGAGGAATTCCTGCAGTATCTCCAAGCTCCCCTGCTCTGCTGCCACCATCAGCGGAGTCTGCCCATTCTGTAGAGAGAGCATCACAATGGATCATGCAGGGAGGAGAGGGAGGGAGAGGGAGAGAGTGAGGAAGAGAAAGAGAGAGACAGATGTACAGTAGAGACAGAGAGAGAGAGAGACAGAGACAGCCAGAGAGACAGAAATACTTTAATTTTCCCTGAGGGAAATTGCATTCGTCACCAATACTCCAGTTGAATGTTAAAGGGACAAGAAACAGTATAGGAGTGTAACAGTGAAATATAAATATATAATATAAAAATGTGTAAAAATATACATAAATATACATAAATCTAGGCATACACTATAGAACGTAAATAGCAACCACAAAGAAATAGCATATAATGATAAGTGAAGTCAGTGAAAGAAAGAGAGGGATGAAGAGACAGAGACAGAGTAATGGAATGAATGACATGTCATTCTTAATCATGAACTTCCTTAAATCTATTTGCAACAATAACCATACAATTGGGCTAGTTTTTATCTTATCGGAAGATGAGTGTTCCTCTTCACACCTTTGTGGGCGTATGATGGATATGTATCGACTACACAGATTGAGAAGTCAGTCTATACCTTATCAAAGTATTATGAGTATTATGAGGATAGAATATTCTATTCTATCTTTTCTTCTTTTTTTCTTTCTTTTTTCATTTCTGCAATTAATGGAGGCCACGACTGAACCTCGAGATTTCATTCAAATTGTGTTACAAAGTTCTACTTCCGTATACCTGTGCTATGTATTAAATACATAGCACAGGTTTCATTTTTGTCAACTTTATAGTCAACTTTATACTTATTGAGATATTCGCTTTTGCCTTCGATCCGCTTGTAAAATTCTCCTTCAAGGCTCAACTAACAGCCAAGGTAAGTGCTCCTGTTTTTGGTGTTTTAGGCTTTTTGTCGTCAAACGTCTTGAAATGACAGTGCAGACTAGCTAGTCAAACTAGTGAAATATTGTTAGCAGCTTATTTGGTAGCTGTCAACTGGATGGCATAGCTCAGAGGGTAGAGTGTGGGTTCCACAACCGGAGGGTTGGTGGGTTGATCCCCACCTCAACTAAATTTATCTCAATCATTACGGGCATTCCTATGCACAAGTAATTCCCCGCGTGGAATTACATTTTGTAGTTCTATTTATTCTATCGAATGTAAAAATGGAATGACAACAAAAGGCAAATGACAAAGAACTCCTTAAACAACCTGGAGAAAAAACAGCCAAGACACTATATGATGATCAATTCATAATCAATGTATATTAGATTAGATTCAATTTTAGTAATTCCCAGTATTTTTTAGATATGGGAACGAAATGTATTCTCTGCATTTGACCCATCCTATGGTACATAGGAGCAGTGGGCTGCTAGGTTCAGCGCCCGGGGAGCAAGTTGGTGTTCAGTGTCTTGCTCAAGGACACTTCAACATGCGGACAGTTGGATAAGGGGAATCGAGGGGGATCGAACCGCCGACCCTATGGTTGGTGGACGACCCGCTCTGTCCACCCGCTCTACCCACTGAGCCACCGTCACGATTATCGTCATAACATTGATTAATAACTGCAATTATTGCATTATTTATGAACACTAACGCCTTCCTTATAGTGTAAAGGAACACGTTCTTGTTCAGACAGCTACAGTTCAGGGACCCCACTCAGTGGCACCCGAGCCACGGCGGTGGCTGGTGGGTCGTGTACTCACGTCACTCCGGCAGTCCACCTCTCTGAACTTGTCCAGGTGGGCTTTGACGGCGGGCAGGTTCTCCTCCTCCACGTGGCTGAAGAGACTCTGGATGGCCAGCGTGGTCATCTTCAGTGAGGCGGTGGTGTCCATGGCTAACCGCTAACCACAGGGCTACACACCACTGGGAGGAGACAGATGAAGGGGCACTGATAAGCATGGAGGGCGCGCACGCACGCACACATACACACACACACACACACACACACACACACACACGGTAGGCCATGGTTTGTTATTACTGAGGGGTAGGTAGGGCGGGATGGCCCCCTAGCTGGCACTGTAAAAGACAAGGACATTATAAGAAATTTGTTTTCATCCAAATTTTAGATAAAACGAATGTCGCCAACAATGTTTTGACGAATACAATGTTTTCAGGTTTTTCAAGGGTCCAGCATTTCCAGCATATCTATATCGTCTTCAGACTACAGACAAATAGCTATGACGCATTTCCTCAAAGAAATGAAAGCACAGACAATATAGCACTTTACTTATTTGTACTCAGTGCTACATTCTTTGTTTCTACTTTAGTGTGCTTTGAGCAGATAAATGATTGTTTGAACATACACACTACCACAGTAGTGTATTGAGGAGATACCAAGAAGCAACGCAGTGTCAAGTTTAAACATTCACTCTGAAGAATGTCGGCTGATCCTTTTACCATAATGACACACTCTTCCATGTAGCCTATGAGCAACAAGCATATATCAATGAGATTTCAGCCTTAATAGAACAAAAAGGGGAATGAGGGAAAGAATGTCTGTTATAATCTTTGTTGAATTGCACAATTGAACATTAGTCAGCATGGGCATTTTTGGTGGTTACTCTGCTTATTGGCTTATTACTGCGATGTGGGGCTGAGCTCAGACATCGTCTTCTGCTCATGCTGAAAATAAGAACTGAACTTTCTCAAATGAAGGCAACGAATCTAGGGCAGTCACAATGTTTGGATTAATAAAGGTCAAATGAGTATCCCCTCAAGACGCTGAAGCTTTCTGTGTGGTGAAAACCATTTCCATAATAAATAAAAAGTGTGCTCCACTGTGAATCAAGAAAAAACGAGTAAGTAGTTTAATGTAATACCCAAAACCTCAAAGTAGACAGCGAACTGCGTCTGGATCAGAACAATCAACGCCGCCTTCAGTGCACTTAGCAAGAACCATATTCTGCCATCTTTGCATTTTAAACACATTCCAGACACAGTTCAGATTTCACAAGTTGGTGTTGACAGACAGAGCCTAAGAGGAGATAAACGGCAAGCCTGCTAAGCCTAGCATGGTTAACAGGCTTAATGGTGCCATATTAAACGGATCATTTAACTACAACTCAAGAAAGCCATGGACAACATCCCCAAAAACTACATAGGCCTACACCAGTACACATTATTGCAAACTAAAGGGACTAGGCTAGTTAGGTTCCAGGGTGGCTAGGCCTAGTTAATTTGGTTTGTGGTTAACAAGCCAATGGTAATCACATACAGTGACAAAGGAAATGCCCACTCCAGATTGGCGTCCATGTTTTTTGGACTTCCACAAATAGAATGAGGGTGAGATCAACAAATGGTTTACAGTTGTGTAAATCTGGCCCCTGGCGCCTGGAGCTTATCTGTGACTGTGGAGCTCTGCTGACGACCGCAATCATTTGCTTTTAGAATTGAATGGAAGCAGGACCAGCAGGCCCATCTGATCTGGCCACTGTGCTTTGTCTGAAGGTACAGACAATCAATAAAAAGATCATTAATGATTCATCAAGCATGGCTCTTCCATCACGTCCCGCCTACAGCCTACATCCTACATCCTGGAAGAAAAAAACAAGACAATTCATAATTGTCATGGCGCCATGTGATCGGAGAGCACTTAGCCATATGTTCAATTTACCAGCATAGGACCTGTAATGCAAGGAGCCAAGTCAATACATATTTCAAAGAGGAGGTGTGGCTGACAGGAGGCAGGTCAATAAATTAATTAAATACATTCAATCAAATTAAGTTCTTCTGTGGAACTGAATTAAATATTAAATGAAAAATGATGTGCTGCATGTAAATACATACAGGGGACCCACACCACATTGGTTCTATGTCATTGGATATACTGTGAAACACAGAAAGAGAATCCTTTGTTTACAATAGAGACAAGACACACCCTCCCGAACTCAAGCACAATGAATCTAAAAACCAAACACAAATGAATGCGTGAAACATGAACCAGGGAAACCATTAATACCCCCAAATGAAATATGCTGAGTATTGGTAAAGTGAGAGCAATGAGACACAAACACGCCACACATCCACAATATTGGAGTCAACACAAATCTATAGAAAAACTACAGCAAGCCAACAGGAAACAACATCTAAAATGTAGAAAACAATGTCATCAAATATAAACAGCTTACCTTTAAGCAAGCTCAAGTTGCTTTAGCGTTATAATAAACGGCAAAATGTGTCTACCAGGTTGTATCCCTTGCTCATTCAGTGAGTATCAACAAGCACTATGGGAGGCAGAGCTCAGCATCCCCCCTTTGACGCGACGCTGAATTGCAAATGAGGGGTTGGGCTCCACTCACTACACCCCATCGCTCCCTCACACAATAGACACACGCGACCACAACAGCATCTACGTGCGTTCACTGGGCTCAGATGGAGGAAGATGAAACAGGAGCTGCAATTGACACACTAGACTTTTTAGAATCTATGCACACAGCAAATCATTTATATACAATCAGTCAACATGTTAATAGTGTATATCTTGTATTGTCATGAGAACCCCTGGCCAACTGGTCGTAGAAGTCAAGATCCTCCCTCAAATAAGAGCGTTACGGACACCTGTCTTCTTTGTCCTTTAATATATATTTATATACATAATGTCACCTCATTTGTTGCATGTAACAAGTAACATCGAGTTGACAACATGAGAAATTACCCCTGAATGTAACCAGGCAGCTCTTTATAGAAGGTGTCATGTGGGCATGAAACAGCCCCATGAGTCACAATATCCGACTTCTCAGTCACTGCAGCCCGTTAATGAAAATATATATATTGCATATAAACTCTGGTATTGTGCTACTGAATGCTTGTCATATAAAACAACGTACACGTATTAAAGTAACGAGTAGTACACTTCGCCTTGTGTACTACTCTTAGTACTACTTGTGTATATATGTAACTTATAACTCGCTTATAATTCATTATAGTCTATGGTGCGTGTTCATTTGTTAGAGACACATTTGGCAAGACACAGCTCAGATATATATTGCGCCCACTGTAAAACTAAATGTTTTTGAGGGCAAAAACATGACACGACCAAGCGGTGGGTGACATCACCAGGAAGCAACAGCTTAATGTTAGCCAGCGTTAGCTACCAAACGGAGCTATAATGCTATAGTTAGCTCGCCTCGTCTAGCTATTAAAGTAGTTTGATTGTTGCTAATAACATAAAGTGAACTACCTTTTGCAGGAATAACGACTTGCGCGCAAAGGTTAATCCGCTGAAAGTTGGTTCCCTTGTCACGCTGTAGCGGGTTAACAGGGGGGTAGGTTTTTAATAATTGTCACTTTTAAAGTCATATTGCAGGCTGCTTCTGTGTTTACTAGTAAACTCTTCCTCCGCAGCGACTACAGTAGGCGGGTAGCTCCGCCCCCTCCCCTTGCTCAAGCAAGAAGGTCGAGCCGCTCAGGGGTTGGCAACGGTCGGCCCGCGGGCCATAGGAGTATTTGTTGGCCCCATGCTTATATGTACCTCTATATGTACCTCTGTATCGTATATATCTCTATATCTATGTATCTAACAAGCAACAGTTAACACTGAAATGCAGACTCAATTATCGCTCCCTCGACAGTGTTTTTTCAGTATTTTCTAAATATTGTACTATGAAAACATGTTTTGCTCATTTATCTTTATCTATTTATCTGTATCTCTATATATTAATCCAAAAATACCCTTGACTTGGAAAATAACATTGTATTTTCATTCTAGGCCTATATTATATTTTCATTGTCAGCGATAAGGAGGAACCATAACCAGTCAGGGATGCGCCCCTCCTCCCCTTGGCAGTCTCGTAGTACGACATACACGGGCAACACTAAATGTGTTCAATAACAATAAATGCAGAACCAATTAACTCTCCCTTTACTGCGTGGTTTTTCTGTTCAGCATCTTCTAAATATCGTCTGAATCCATATTCATTCAATCTAGTATTTATTTTATTTTTTTACATTTTCCTTTAAATGTATACATATCTGTACTTTGTATATGTAGGCCTATATGTCTATATTTACATTGGAATATGGATATTAGTTGTGGGAGGGGCTGCCCAGTGGCGTCATCAGGGTCTTGAACTTTTGAACACCTTTATAAACATCCTATTGTTTGTGTTTTCCATAGAAAGGCTATAAATATAGTTTGTAACCAATGTAATATCAAATAATAAAGTTTGGTATAGATTGCCAATTGTTTTGCTACCTTGTTGAATACCTAGTTGAAAATGGAGCATCATTTGAGAAATTCCAACTGAAATCGCTGTGATTAAATAATGTTTGAGGTCTGAATAATCGGTGGCCAGTGAGTGGTTGAGATGAGATGATGTGAACCTAATGTTTTGTGTACAGTAATAAGGTTTTGTTATGATGAGGTTAGGCTAAGCGTACTGATGGGCTGTCGGGAGCTGGTTTAATTTATCTGTTTAATAATTCATCACGCTCAGTTGACAACACACAAGCTGTTTGGGGCAGGAGTGTGAGTTTTGCCACATGTTTGGAGAATGCTATCGTATTACAGAGCAGAGCACACAGAGCGCACATTTGTGGCTGTATTTCTTCCCTCATAGGCTGTGTTCTTTGGACTTTACCCTTCAAACATATGTAAAATAACTAAACCAAGAGTAAGATTAAAAATGGATTTGTACCGTTATTTATGCTCTGGCCTGCCACACCTTCAGGCTTCCAAAAATGTTACTAACCAACCCCTGGTCTAGCTTTTCCTTTTACTGGTTTTGCCCTAGTTGCTCAGTGACATTAGGAACATGTGCTTGTTTTATTGCTAAAGGAATGAAGTGGTCAATATTTTAATGTCTTTAAATATTTGAGGTAAATAATAAAGTATATATGTCCCTCACTACTGAGTGTATGAGATTGTTTGACTACTATTCATACCAGGACTACCATACATCTAACTTTCCGTCTAACTTTCCACGGAAAAACACTTGGGACGGCGGGCAATATCAGGAGAGACCATCTTGAAATTCAAGTTTCAAGATATGACGAGTGGCGGAGAGCTGTGGGAATCTTCCTGAACCCGACCCTCTGACCTTGACCTCTTTCTGACCAAACGTACAATGTGGCTCAGCGTAAAGTTTCCTGTTATCTGCAATCTGTTCCATTGAGCCGCTGAATGGGGGTTGTTTTGCAATCCTTGAAATTCCATCAGTTCATTTTGAAGTGCATTTTAAAGGTGCAGTGTGGAGAATGTAGTGGCATCTCGTGGTGAAGTTGCTACCAAACGAATACCCTAAATGCCGGGTAAAAATACTGGTAAATCTTGAAGTTGCAGTTGAAAGATGCAGACGAGAAGGATTTCAAGATGGATGCCGCATGAGCTGGTTTATAATTTGCAATAAATAAATAAAAACAAGAAATAAATTGCCAACATATACATTAGCTAAATTGCTAACTTACAACTTACAGTGAAAGACCCGTCATCATGTGTCATTGTCAAAATAGCATAATTATGCTATTCTCAAAATGTAATGTTGAGCTGGGCTGGTGCAGCAGTCGTGTTCGCTCAGTGTCCTCAGCCTCTGGCAACACGTGTGATCGTCAGGTCTGGGTCTGGACGACGGTCTGTTCCTGGAGGCTGCTGTTTCAGGGCCACATTTCTAGGAACCTAGTTTCTCAGTTTTTGCCTTTAAGATTACATTTAGGTAGAGACCTTTATAAATAAAAGCTAATTTCGTCCAATTCCTATTTGACGTCAGCCCCAACAGTGCCTCCCTTTCTCCGTCCCCTGGCTGAGGTCAATGGAGGACAGGCAGCAGGCCAAAAGACTCCCGCAGCCCACCGCTCCTCACCAGGTCTCCACTCCTCTCATGGTTGAATGAGAAGCTTCTTTGGTGCCGTATGAGTCACGTACGAGTGTTAGTTTTAATGTGAACATTTTACATGGATTTTAACATTTTATTCTGGATTCTGGGTCAATTTAACACAGGGATATTTGCAGTGCAGCTACTTTGTACCATTTTGTAATGGCTTCTTTAATAAAGTTTTCCCTTGACTGTTGTTGAATAAATACGTGTATGGCCTGCTTTGTTAAACACAAATTCTACAGTGAGAAGTGCTACTATTATATACTTATTTAGTTGGCCCCCACTTGTTGTTGTAAATACTCTAGACCAGTGGTTCTCAACTGGTGGGTCGTGACCCAAAAGTGGGTCACGACCCCAAAAGTGGGTCACGACCCCGTTTTCAGTGGGTCGCGGGCCTTTGTCCGGGCAAAAAAAAACGTTGTAAAAGAAATCCTGTGCTTTTATTTTGAAGAGGATTTTTTATGCAGCGGAGTGCCGTCCATTTTTTATTGCCTGAATAAGTGACTGAATAGTTTAATACAGTACAGTTACTGAAGTGTTATGTTATGTTAAATACATTTGAGAAGAACATTTTCCTTGATTTGGGTCCCGGCTTGTCATTAAGGGGTGATGGTGGCCAGACCAGTTGAGAACCACTGCTCTAGACTACACTAATCTATGACCCTATAGCATGATTACTGTAGTATTACTCATTATGAGAAGAACAACTCATGTTATGAATAATCATCTGTCCTCCGAACACAACCGTTATTGTTCCCGCACTCTACTTTCACACTATCCTTCTTTCGTTTTACACCGCCTCCTCCCCTACACCTTTCATTCTCTCTCCTCCCTCTCTCCCAGATGAGCGGCATCGCCGTGGAAACCAGCCTCCCTCGGCGCAGCAGAGACACGGGGGGAGGCTGGCAACGCAGGAGCAGGGGCGAGGTGAAGTCCTTGGGGACCACCCTCCAGGTAGGACTGGATTCCATTGGCAACCGACAAACACTCAACAGAATACTCTTTCGTGCGTCACGGCAATCTAAAAACATGTCCGCTGTAATGGAGGGCGCATGAGTCAACCACTGTGATTGTGGTTTAATGAACTTAAAAGAATCAATCAATCGTCTCAAAGAACAGTTTATCACTTGATCACCAAATCCAGGCTGCTTTTGTTGGAGTGTGTTATGGAGGAGCGCTGGCCTGCTGGGCCTGTGGACCACAGCTTTCCTCCACTAACACTAAGGAGTGTTCTCTCTCGTATCTGTGGAAGGGCAAGAATGAGAGGAACAAGCAAAATTAAAACTAACCCAAAATAAAAAAATGAACTTTGACCCTAAAATGTATTTCTTCATTACTACCAGAGCAAAATTTTACTGGCAACTTTCTGTATATAAAACATTTAACAACGACAACAAAGAAACAATGCTTTGTGTTGTGAAATAACGCAATGTATTGTTCTGTATGCAGAGTCCTTCATTTAATTACTTCACTTAATGTCCATTCTCCACCTGTCCACCAGATGTCCTTAGACTCTCTCCCTTGCTTCACAGATCCTGCCACGCCCATCTGCCGTCACTTCATTCCCCTCACTTCAGCTTCCTCGTCAATCTTCCCACCTGAATGTCATTCCCTCATTAGCCTCTCCCTATATATACACCCCTATTTCTTCCAGTTCACTTCCTTTGTTCCCTTGTTGGTTCCTTATTGTTGAATGCACCTTTGTCAGGTCGAGCGCGGTAGCTGTTGGTCTTTTCTGTGTCAGTTTGTCTAACTGTGATTTGAGTTATATTTATTTACATTGGTTTGTGGACCCGGTCGTCACAGCCTGTGACAGGTGCTCCCTGAGGACAGAGCGACTGCACCTGCAGTACGGCCACACGGGTCAAGCACTCCTCGCTCGTGATGAGCTCACCAGACTCGGCCTCTGTTTTCACAAGTGGAGGTTCATGACACATCAAAGATGGACTTCAAGTGTTAAACTGAAATTGCACCATATACATGCGCACATGGGACTCTCCGAACACAACAAAAACATGTATTGCAAACTAGACCTTCTGAGTATGTTCCTCTGTAACAACACAGTTCTGATCCAGCACATTGTGACTGAAAAATGTAAATGCCAGGACCGAGACTGCCATCAGCCACAGATCAGGAGGAACCAGGTCTGTGAAGTGGAGCTGGTGGAGCTTCCACTTACATTGGAAGTCTCCACCAGCATCCAAGTACAGTCAAAACCGAGTGTTTGGACAGACTGTTGAGCAGCTGGAGGAGGTAATCAGGAGGTCAGCTTTGGGTTCTATCTTTCTTTGGTCATTGTAGCCAATGTACAGCTGTTATGTAATTCACACCGTAATTCAAACAGTATCATAGTTCGAATTTGAATTCCAACGAATGCCTGAATAACAATTGACACACGCATACACAAATGTTTATATTAGTGTTTAAAAATAATTTCTCTTTAATCACATAAATTCGATTTGTTTTTATATGAGCTGCAATACAAATCTTTCCACAATCTTCTTTTGACACAAAAATACAATTGGGTTACCCAACAAACGTGTACATGGAAACACAGGCACACGCGCACAGACATACGGGCCATGTATGATTTGGCACAATGGAGACATATGGAACGGCTTGCATTGATCTGCTGGTTGGTGTGGCCATGCAGTGCAGTACTTGCTATGTTGGTACTTTGAAGAATGACATCCCTTTTCCTTAAGTTGGGTAAGTTACTTGCCCAGGGCTCCGGCTACAAATGTAGTGTACTGTAAACCACATTAACATTTACAAAGCACATGAACACACACAGACACACGCACACACACTTATGGCAGGACTATGCAAGGTTATTTGGGGTGGTCGGGGATCAAAGAAGTCTTTTCTTTAAAAGTGACTTGAGACTTGTTACTTCAAATGCCCACCCCTAATCAAATAAAATTATAGCCAAGCAGTCTTTTTTAATAGAAATTGCACACATTTAAAATGCAGGGTATTTTGTGCTTGAAAACTCAACATGTGCATTTACACATTAAACGTGGTCAATTAAATATTTGTAGAAGTACAGAAAATAAACACATGAATTAGAATAAGAACATATGAATTAGAATAAGAGGATGAACAATGATTAGGAACCAATGGAAAATTGGCTGTAAAAAGCCTTACTTGAACCTTTTATAGACAACACTTTGAAACCAAAGCAGTAAACACAACTTACCCAATGATATTCTCCCAGTATTACATAAATAAATTCAAATTTGCTTGTAGTAAACTGAGCATCTATATATTGGTTTTTTTTGTCAATCCAATTCACTAATGACAATTATTGCTACTGGACATGTCATATTAGTGTGATGGATGCAATGGTAAATACCCAATGAACTCACAAGACCTTTTGTTTCTGATCGATAGGGAAGACAAACCAACTAAAACCAAGTAGTCAACAGATAACAAATGGTTTTTTTATCCTTTTCAATGGCGAAAAATTTTACATAGCCAATATGAATCAGATTTATCAATATCAATATATATGTATATAAAAAACAGCAAACCCTGTGTCATAAATCTAAAAAGAAAAATACATTTACATTAATTGCTGATTTAATAAATATGCTTTGTTCAACAAATCTGTACTTAATCAAATTATCTTTAGGTGGTTCTCATTTGGACGAGGTTTTAATGGCCATGTTGCAGAAGGCATTTGATCCCAGAAACATTTTTGAATGGATTGCAACTGTCTGTGTGTTCAGTCCATATTTCTGAATATAAAAAGGTTCATATACAGTGTACATTGTGCCTGCCAGTAGACACAGAAAGACAAAGAAGAAGAAAAGAAATATAAGGCCTGTTAGAAATTGGCAGCTGACCGTAAAATTCTGTTTTTCTTCTATTGGTTGGAGGCTTCTTGCATCAGACCAAACCCTCCACAGACAGACAGACGGACGGACGGACACAGACAGACAGACAGACAGACACACACAGACACACACACACACACACACACACACAAAGGCCTCTATTCTCTAAACATCCCCACACCAGAGCTGGGAGACTGCAGTTCAGTGCTTGCAGAGTGAGGTTTTCAATATCCTACCACTTTACCAGTCAAGTACACAGAGGGTTTAAGGCAACTTGGAAGTCAGGTCAACATTCCCTGCATTTCCACTAAGCTTATGCAACCATTATGACTTATAATTATTAACTATAATCACTCGTACACAGTCACCCTCCACTGACCCCACCCTTACCGTACATTCTTCCACTTACCCCCACAACTCTTAGGATAAAAAATAAAAAATAAACAAAATAATTCCAGTCATCCTTGCTACTGTAGGAACCTAACAAAGCCTTTCTTTCTTTCTTTCTATTTTAGGAGTTTTAAGTCTGTTCAATTGTATTTGGTTCTTTGTCCAAGTGTGTGGACTTGGCCGCTCTACGACCCTCAGTGATCATTCGTTAAAGTCCAGGTCAGTGTTTCTTCTGGTTCTGCAGGACACGGCCCGGTGCTGCTGACTCCCCAGCGCCCCCTGGTGGAGCTCATGTGTCCTTCTTGTTGCAGTTGTTGTCTGTGGCGCCGTGGTGGTGGTCGCTCTGCAGGTCTTCGACCTTCACGCAGCCTTCCTTCTGGAGACCAGCCTGCTGCTGCTGCTGCTGCTGCTGCCGCTGCTCTCCGGCCCGCAGGTGTCTTGCCCTGACCGGTAAAGCCAGCACCAGCAGCAGACACAACAGGTGTATGCAGTAGTACCAGGACCTGGGGAAGGGCAACCAAACGAGAGAGTTGCCGTTCCGCGTAGTTTAGTTGCGGTTTGTGACTGAAAGTGAAGAGGTGCGGTTTGACAGCTTTGTCCATTGCTACAACTGGCATAGAGATACATTTCATTTAAAACAGGAGAAAAAAAGTTGCACTTTTTGCCATACAATTAACTTAGATCATGTTTAGAAATTGACTGGATGTCAAAGTGACTTGGATAGATATTCATAAAAAAAAAAAACTTCCAACTCAACTCCATTTGGTAACTATTGCTGTGAAACACACATCTGACTCATAAATCCCTCTTAATTAAGTACTGATATAATTAAATGACAAATAAGAGATAATGGCCCACATTGCGAATCTAACTCCTGGTCCAAAGCCTCTTTAATGAGTTTGCTTTACATCCTCCCTACAGAAGCCGGTAGCTGGTTCAACAGCCGCCTGTCTCCTCCAGATGTCCCAGGCAGCTGTTTGGTCATCATTTCAGTACAGCGCCCCCTCGTTATATCAACCAGAATAAAACCCACCCGACCGCTGGTCGTTAAGAGAGCCTGACACGAGGTAGAGCAGGGTGAATGAAAAGCTCCCCCTTCCCGCTCTGTTTCTATGAGAGGCGGCTTGCCTGGCAACAGGGAGGTTGCTGGTTCGATCCCTGGCTCCTTCGAGCTAAGAGTCGGGGTGTCCCTGACACCCACCGCTAACTGCTCTCGCTGAGCTGGCCGTCGCCTTGCCCGGCTGACATGGCTGTGTGTGTATGAATGGGTGTATGTGAGGCAATAACTGCAAAGCACTCAGAGTGAGGGCAGGACAGTGTAGTACAGGGCAGTATAGCGTGGTGGTTACGGTGTTTGACACCGATTCCCAATGTCCAAAGACCTACCCAGAGGCATCATTGAGCAGGATGCCAAACCCTTGGCAACCCTCACTGACGTTCATCAGAAATGACTCGGGTACTTTGGCTAAAGCCGTCTGATAAACTACTGCTCAAACTAGCAGCAGCCAACAATGCCCTTCACAGAACCACCGATAACATGAGGGCTGATGTCGGTGGCCGGGGTCCCTGCTGTACCTGTAGAACTTGAGTGAGGGTCCGACGGCCAGCAGGACGAATGGCACCACCGTGTAGCTGATGGCAACCTGGGTCCCCGCCCACGTGATGACATCATAGACACCCCTCCACAGGTCAGAGGCCTGGAAGTGTGGTCGTACGTTGTGCCTCAGCTGGGAGAACAGAAGGAACAAGACGCATCACTATCATGTGATACCATCTGTGTGCAAATATAATATACAATATATTATATGAGACTGCTACTTTAGGTGAAGACGGGTTGTGTATCTTTGTGTATCTACTGTAACAACTTTACAATGAGGGTACATTTATTAACCATTAATTAAAATTAGTTAATGCAGTAATAAGCATTAATATATAGCATTAGCATAGAATTTAGGGTTACAATAATATAATCATAATTCATCATTTGAATAGTACCAAAACTCTAAATCAGACTCTACCCTCCTATTTTCATTTTCCTACAGAATGTAATTTTTAGGGTTAACCCTGTTAATAATGTATAACTTAATACCCTAGTTAACATGAACACCCTTAGTAAATGAATACTAGGATGTCATGGGTTTGTGGTCAAATGTAGACAGAGAAGTTACATATTAATATCCTAAAACCCTTCCTCAGTCACCAACACTGTGTTACCTTTACTCACCCCACTTATCAACCCTTTGCTATAATATTACAAATATAAGATTCATGTACTCACTGCACGTGCCGCCATCGTCATGGCGATCCCGGTGAGGAAGGTCAGGTAGTAGCCAGGGTACACCCCGTGCCAAATAGCCGACAGCAGGAAGGTGGCAGCAGTGGGGTTGATGGGACAACGTTCGTAGCACACCCTGTAGACAGGACAGGACAGGACAACACACAGGAGGGGACAGGGTGGGAGAGGACGGGACAAGACAGGACGGGAGCGGACAGGACAAGACAAGACAGGAGGGGACAGGAAGGGACGGGACACACGAGAGAGAAACCAATGAAGAGGTTCCATTCATTGTGTCTTGCAACCCATGTTATAAAGACAGCATGTGTTGAGTGGAAGAATAATCTAGTCTTATAGCAGTGATTCCATACATTAATACCTGTTAATAAAGCTACAATTGCATTTGGAAAATATGCAGTTCAGGATAAACCCCTTTCAGATATTGTGAAAGAACCAGGCATTATTTGAAATGGAAGATATGAAAGGTCCGGTGTGAAGAATTTAGTAGCATCTAGCAGTGAGGTTGCATATCGCAACCAACTGAATCTCAGCACTGGAAGTACCCAGTAGGTACTTCCAAAATGATATGACATGAAGTAGCCTCCAGTAGAGTGTGTCAAGTGTCAAGTGATAAGGTTCCTTGATGGATTTATGAATTGTATAAGTATGTTATTTGGTCTTTAAAGATATAGGTCATAAAAGTAAAAGGTACTTTTACATTGCACGCCATTGTTGAGATTTTTTCCCCACATAAATGGTCTGTACATGCTTTGCGTTTGTGTACAGACCGTCACATTCATTTTAAATCGTACAAAACTAATTGTTTGAGTGGCTCCAGGATCAGGCAGGCTGCCGGCTCCAGCCTGCCACTAATCAGTTTAACCAATCAAAATCAGTTATCTTCATAGTCATAGTCCCCCTGGTCACTGTCACAGGACGTAGCGGGGGGAATAGCCTGTTTATGTTTCTCACCACACAGTCCTCCTATTGCATCCATAGTGGTATGCTACATTCATAGGCCTGTAATTACCGCCATCTGTAATATGCGTTGATCACTCATCTCGACAGCAGTCGGTGCTACAAGCCAATGTTAACAAGCTCCCTGTCAGTGAATATAGGTCTCTTTTGATGACCTGACTGTGCAGTTTCGTTTTTCCATACCAACTTTTTCCATAAGTGCGATAGCCAACTTTTAGTCGTCAAACAGGGAAACGTCTTCAAAAAACGAATGTCTCAAAAACATGGATGTAATCAAGCAATGCCCACACCCTTATCATAATCCCCTTGTCCACTTATTGTCGTTCGCTACACGATTTTACACTAGGATAAAAAGTCTAACTCTTATAATTGTTATAAGTCATTATGATTGAATCTTCTAAATACATTGGATTTTTTAGTGAAAGGACAGGGCATAAGCTTGTCCCCACTGGCTATATGAGATGATACTTATAGTATATAGTTATAATATAATGCTTGTTATATATAACATAATGCCAGTTATAATATAATGCCAGTGTGTGGGTGATTGTGATGCATCCAGGAGAAGGTAAAGCCACATCACTTCCAGTACTTATTCTATACTTTGTACTGTAGTTGTGTAGTTGAAAGAGCGATACTATACACTTATACCAAGAACACGTCTTATCGTACGATGTACTTCCTGCTTCTTAGAACTCTCAGCCTTAAGACCATCAGTGTTCTAATCTCCTAGTGTTCAAATTTGAGTTGAAATAGGAGGTTTGCTCCTTATATTTGATATAAGCTCATTCTGATGGGCTCATTCTAAAGAAAAACAACTTATTTTCATGGGTTTATACACTAATTAAAACATACTTATGAGTACTATATTACATATATTACATTTCTGCCAGTAGATGCCACGAAATTACAGTCCACCTTTAAAACTTTACCTCTTTAGCCAAAGAGCTGTCTGGATATTCCAGTTGTCAATGAACATCTTGAAACTGGTGGCGAACTGAAAGGATAAGCATGAGGACAATATGAGACTAAGAACAAGGGGGAGAATGAGTACAACATGACGTCAGAAAAGCCAGCAGACGCCACCCTACCTCAATATCCATGATCTTTAGATTTGAGACGCGATCCCATCTCGGTGAGCCATCTTTTTTGTAACCGTTGAAGCCAAATCCTGCCGCGTTGTTGATAGCGTCAGCTGAAAAATAACATTCCATTTACATTTAATCTTATGTAGAGTGGTACCACCAGTGGACACTAGATGGCCCTGTAACACACATTCAGTTCACTGTTCATCTACTGTACACAGTTCATCTTTACCTCACAGTAAAGCATGGACTAAAATCCCTAAATACATCAAACTAAGAAAGAATAGCATGACATCACTTCGTGGCCAACGAAACATAACTATTTTCGTATTTCGTAAACGTATTTCATCCCCAACAAACTAAACGATGAAGATGACTTCGATCGGACCCTCAGCGCTCGCGCTCTCCCCGGCGCTTGCGGCGGCGGCGGACTCACCTAAAGTCCAGACAAAGTAGTATTTGGGCCTCAGCGCCAGCATGGCCAGGTAGAGGTAGAGCACCTGCTGGTAGAAGGGGGTGGTGGAGACGAAGGAGGGGTCCACGGCGCGCTCCACTGGCATCACCTTGCACAGCGCCAGGTACACGCCCAGGGAGACTCCGCAGGTGCACAGCTTGGCAAGGACGTCGTTCTGCACGGGGACGCGAGGGGCAGGGAGGAGAGGGGCAGGGAGGAGAGGGGCAGGGAGGAGAGGGGCAGGGAGGAGAGGGGCAGGGAGGAG
>OMKQ01046162.1:0-18234 GCA_900302335.1 Phycis phycis
GGAGGGAGGGAGAATGAGGAGGAGAGAAGGGGCGAGCAGGATGGGTGCTCAGCACGCAGCCCACAGACTAGCGAGCGCTGCTGTACCCGACAGAAGGGAGAGAGGGAGAGAGAGAAGCAGATTGGGTCCCTAAGCCTCCATTCTACAACCAGACTAATGGAAGAGGAGTCAGCCCTGTCTGACTGAATTAGAAAAAAAAAGCAAAGCAGTTTGGAAATTAGAAAAACAAAGCAGAACAAACATGCTAGTCTCCTGGATGAAGCTCTGCTGTCAGCTACTCCTGTTTTCCCTCTCCTGGGGGAACATTCATTCAAGTAAACCGCTATTTCTTCTTTAGGAGAGTGTGTGTGTGTGTGTGTGTGTGTGTGTGTGTGCGAATGCGTGTGTGTGTGTGTGTCTGTGTGTCTGTGTGTGTGTGAGCGTTGCAGTGCACGGTCCTTCTCTGAATGACTGCTGCGTTAAGCGCGTGACCTTGTAAGGAGAGATGGGCTGGTGTCCACCGCGCTGCAGGGCATGTTCCGCTCTGTAGCAGGGGAGTTGCACCGCTCTCCGTCGCGGAGTCAGGGACAGGGCGTTCTCTTGGCGGGACGCTCGGTTCGTTTTGTCCCTCTGCTGATACCCTCTGCTGGCATTTAGGTGCACCGTTTACAAATGAACGTTTGTTGACAGTGATCAAGACACAGGCTGTACTGTGAAGACACACTTCCAAGTGATGCAAGTGATATGGGGTCCCGTGTGCATGCGCGTGTGTGTGTGTGTGTGTATGTGTTTTAGTCACATACAGCTACAACGTATTGTTAGAATGTTGAACTGAAGGATAGATTCACTGAGAAAATGTGTTTATTGTCTTTAACATACCAACATGTTATGAAATGTGTTTGTTATTTTTCATTTTGCTTCCTGTTATTTTGTTTCCTGGGGAGCAGCGGGGCCTGGATCCAGCCGGACCGGCCCTGTGTCCGTGCCCCCACTCACCTCGGACACCCAAAGCGTGGTGTTTAAAGGTAACAGCCGTGTTCACCTGTCGCCATTCATGTCAGAAACGTGCCAGATGTCATTTATCCCACCATGTTTGATCTGCTATTCATGTCCTGCCCGGGGTGTAAACGCTGGGTACATGTTTGCTGTATCTGTCTGTCAACAACTAAACATCTGCTAATGGGTGTAACCTCCCCTGGGTGTCTGATCCTAGCTAGTCCGTCTGTGTTTGAAATAACAACACCTCCACACTTCTCAACACAGGCGAGAGCCAAGTCCAGAAAGTTGAAGTGTTGAAACCCACAAACCTGGCCCTGGAGTGTACCTGGACCGGGAACCAGAACAAACCACCAAACATCACCGGGTACTGGAGAAAGGACGGATCTGAGCTCACCAACAGCCGCCTCACGGTGCTGTTGGAGAACCAACAGTATAATCTCAAAAGGGTGTGAGTACTGAAAACGGAGCTGCGTATTCACTATTGTACATTCACTATCCCTCTGGCTTCTGCTGCACGCCGTACAAGCCAGCCCATTGTTTTATCTGTGGCGGTCCATCGTCTATTGTACAACCAGATGTAGGCCAACCGTAAGCCTTTGAGAGCGACTACTAAGGAGCTCACCACTCTTTTGTCAGTTTAATTTTATGATGTTTTAATTGAAACTTAATCTGGCGAAAAACCTGGTGTGAATGGCGGTCTGGAAGAGGGCCATACAATTCAATAATCAACATGGAAAGCTAAATATATATGATGTATCCAAACAAGTGATTTATATTGACATATTCCAAGTAATTATTGTTCTATCTTTCTGCTTCATACAGGTTCAGCATTGCTGATGAAGAGAGCCTTGGCAATTACTCCTGTGTCTTCGACAATCGAGCGGAAGTAGACTTCATTTTGGCAGGTAAACATTCTGTATAATGGTTATAAGGTCCCACTTATAACCATGATTGGATTACACTGGTCCAATCATATGCCTGTAATGTCTTGATCCTGATTGGTCAGATGTCATTGAAGAAAGCGCCAATCTAGGGTATACTACCATTAAACAGGCCAGAGGGTTGAACATCCCCTATTGGCCCTCCAACACCTAAACCAGGTCTCCCATTCACGGATTGACTGAACCAGGCCTGCCTAGCTTCCTGAGGAACCAGCAGTGCTAGGAAGGTAGCCATGATGCTGGAGAGACACAAGAGAGACACAAGAGAGACATTGTGTACACAAGAGAAGGACACCCTGTTTGACCCCCTAATGCATACTGTGTACCTTAAACTATGCTCTGGTTCTTCTGAGATATATTTGTGTAAATGGAGGCTTCATGTGCGTGCATATTTGTATTCCAGCCCCGCGGATGGAGGAGGTCAGAGATAAGCCCATTGTGAGCTATGTGGGCGACTCTGTGGTGCTCGAGTGTAAGATGGAGGACTCCAAGCCCAAACCAAACACCTGGGTCTGGTACCGAGCCAATGAAACACAATTGGTGGGTTTCCTCATGAGTCTTATACTACGTTATTCACGTTCAATTCCTGCTGTTAAATGCAACACACGTAACACACAAAGTGTGCGTATGTGCGGTCCAGCGTACAGTGGTCTTTGAGAATAACGGGGGGAATCAAAATCCTCATGCGGTGCCTATTTTAACGGTGCCTATAATGTTGTTATGTGTCTGATCGAAAAGGTAGCACACCTGCCAGCCTTTGACCAAGACGATTGAAACCGACACAACGTCTCCTGACAGCGAAGCAGGACACGTGAACGTTTACTGACATCAGAGATGTTCAGAAGTTATCAGGCGCAAGTCCGAGTCTCTAGCAACTGAGGCACGAGTCCGCGCTCACGTCTACTGACGTGCATCTCTGATGAGCGAACATTTGTGCAGTGTGGGGGTGCGGCGGTCCGTCTGATTCCCCCACCGCTCCATCGTCCCCCCAGGAGCTGATAGACGCCGAGGCAGACCCACGTCGCTACCAGGTCCGGAGCCAGGAGGGCAAAACCACGCTGACGGTGCAGAACCTGACGGAGGCGGACGCCGGGCCCTACCACTGCGGCGCCGTGTACGACATCAGCACCACCACGAGCCGCGTGGAGCTGAGGGTCATCACCTTCATGGAGCCCTTGAAGCCCTTCCTGGTCATCGTGGCAGAGGTGATCCTCCTGGTCTCCATCATCCTGCTGTATGAGAGGGGCAAGGCCCGCGGTGCTCAACAAGTGGGTGGGTAAACAACCCCTCACACACACACACACACACATTTTATTGAATTATGTATTTCTTTTGTGTAATGGTGAGGCATTCCTATTTGTCTCCTCATATGGGCAATAATGTCATTTAAAAAAGTATTGTTGATTGACGCATCAATGCCTGCTTTCTTCACAGATAATGCATTGAGTGATGACCAATCTAATAAATTGTGAGTACTGTCAAATTCTATTTTTTGCTATTTAGTCATATGGCACACTTTTATCCTAAATGACTTAGTGACTTCATGGTATGGCAGTTGACCCTTCTTACACAAGGCTGCCTCCAGGTAGGCAGGGGAGTGGTCGCCCCTCACCACTGTATGATGAGTCTTTCCGGGCCACGCCGTGTGTCTTGAGCCGCCGCGGTCTTCCCTCTGCTCCGTTTAGGGCTCAGGATGAGAGCTGTGGCGTGGACACGGACTCCACCACGAGACAACGCAACGTCTGACCGCAGAAGAGTCATGAGCTAAATCTGATTCCTTTTGCCCAAGAAGTGTCTCTGTGAGTCGATTGCAACGTCAAACAAAACAGCAATATATGTACTAATGACCAAAGTAAGACAGATCTTTGGTTATGTTATCTCTGGAACTAAATATCTCTGGAGTGTTATCAGTTCTGGCTGCTAATCATACAACATTGATTGTTAAACACCTATGTACAGTGCCTTATACTGTCCAGAAGTAACCAGCTAGATTCAGCTCTGATCATGATAGTAGTGTTAAGTGTTTTGCCTATAGCTCTAATAACATGCATCTTAAAACCTTAATCAAGTTTCCTGATCAAACGTCCAAATAAAAAGTACAAGTGTTGATTCAGATTAAAATTATTTGTTGCAAAACTCAATGCGCCCTCTAGTGGAGAAAGGCTTAGTTTCATGAAACCATGAACGACGCCGAATTACCGTGAATGTAAAAACATACTTCACAGATCTTCACCATCCCATTTACTCTGACACTGTACTCGTCTACAGGACTACACTCCTTCCTCAAAAGCAAATACTACCAGATCAATATTGTGCTGCAATGGATTACAGTAAAACACACAAAACGACTATTTCAAAAGCATGAATTTATCGAGGCATGAACACAATATGCACAATATTTTCAAGGATAAATATACAGGGCTGTATGTGGTCACCTCACCTCATTCCACATTCCTCCCCCACTTCTCTAACCACCTTTGTGGAATCAAGTCTCGGAGGTTTTTAAACACCCAATACGATTCCAACTGAAATGTCTTCAACATAATCCATGTCCTCTTCAGCATCGAGAGCAGGAGGCGACTCAAACAGGATCAGGGGGGGCTGCTGTTACTTTGCAGGGAGAGGAGCTCAGGAGTCCAGGGGCCGGTTCATGAGGAACTGGACCAGCAGCCTCAGAACGCCGTCGTCCAAGCCCACCACGCGGTCGCCGTCGACGCCCTCGAACAGACGCAGGCTCTCCGTGCCCCACAGCAGGTTCCTCCTGGGGTTGTCCACGTCCGTGTCGGTGGACAGCGCCAGCGTGTTGAGCTGGTAGCAGAAGAAGGAGAAGAACTGTCCGTCCGTGATAACGGCCTGGGACACGAAGGGCCTCGTCACGTCCTCCTCGGCCCAGAAGCCTGTAAGCACAGGAGAGGGTCAGCTTGGCTGCCAATAGAGATCCTTCATGATAACAAGAGCGCAGAGGGAGAAGCGCGGTCTCACCGTGGTACATGGCCTGCGCTCCGGTCCAGCAGAAGAGGCTGCTGAGGCCGTGGGCCCTGAGGAGCAGCTCCACCTGGTCCGCCTGGTTGTGTCTCGTCAGCCGGTCCCTGTGGAAGCGGTCCTGGACCACATGGAACTGGGTGTGTCCGTACCTGGCTGGGTCAGGCAGCTTGGCGCCTGGGACACAGAGAGTAGGTTGGGCCCAACCATAACTTTTATGTTTCGTGTTTTTATTAAGTTTCATGTTTGACATACATTATTATTATTATTATTATTATTATTATTATGACTGATGTTTCCGTTTCTTGGTTCAAATAGGCATACACATACATACAAACAGCAAACATCTACAATTCTAAGTGAATGGTTTTTTTCGTAGTCGCTTTGGAGAAAAGCATCTGCTGAACATACAACATATTTAAAACGGCATCCTTGTGAACCACTTGGAAACATGCTTGGTGTGTAATATGAGTTTACCTGTGAAGATGTGGTTGACATACTGTCTCTTGAACAAAGGCATCATATCTGGGGATATTTTGATGTCTGGGACATCTAACCCATACGAGGACTCCATTGGTACAAACTAGAAGAAAGGAAACAGTGAAACACACATAAGAATCAGCCCATTGTGAGTGCCATTCAACATGGTGTTATAGCTTCAAACGAGTGGTAGTTTGTTGTGACTGAACATGTGAATACCTGTGGCAGTTGTTTGGGTATCCTAATTTGACTGTGTGGTTTGTCATCGATCTGGAACCTGATTGGCTCAATTCTGCCCTTACGGTGGCCATGAGGAACACTCCTCTGACCTCTCATCCAATAAAAATTCACCTCAGGTTTTAGATCTAGAAAGATGAATTGCAAACGGTGAGTTAATCTCGAGGCGGCTGTTGACAACCAGAATCATCAATCGGCATTCTTAAATAGGCACCGCATTGTGTACACAGCGTCTGTGTCAACAAGTGTCGTTATAAATGACAACCTCCAGCAGCCTAAACACAACAGAGACGAGGTGACGTGCAGGCCTGGTTATCTCCTACCTTTACTCGCCCAGAGCAGAAGCGGGTTGTGTTTGGCCAGACAGTTGGTGAGCCCTGCGACCAGGTTCCTCATGAATGGCTCAACAGTGTGCTCCTGCCGCTTGTACAAGAAGGGCGCTCGTTTCTTCATGTACCACTGCTCTTGGAGAATCGCATGGCTCACCAATGAGCGGACGTCACCGAGCGTCTCATCCCCGATTCCGGGCAGCGCCGTCTGGGCGGCGGGGGGCGAATCCTCCGGAGTCCGGCCGACCACGGAGTACTGGTCGGGCAGGCCCGGGATGTAAGCGGTCTTGGTGAAGTGTTGGTACCATTTGTCTGCATTGCGGGCCAACGTCTGGGGAAACACCATGTACTTCTTCCGCTGTGTTGCAGTCAACTGCTTGATCTTGTCTTCCACGCTAGCGGCGCGGATGTTCTTCAAGCGCAACTCATACCGGTACTTCTTGGAGGATTTGCTCTTAGCGGTCAGTGAAGGGATGACTGCCGGGTATGCTGGTTGCCGCACGGTCGCCTCAGTGTGAAGGGTCCTCTTGACTCTCCAGAAATGTACATTTCGATGGAGTAAAGACTGCAAGGACAAGGGTGTGCGAGCCGCCATGTTTCCACCCGGAAACTCCGCCCCTCGTTCTTCTCCTTCTTCTCCAACTCGTGTGATGTCGGGTGTCGCTCATCCGCCACAACACCGCCCTCTACCGCAGGGAGGTCTTCAGAAACACATTACTGTGACACTATTGTAACCGAGCGTTATGAACATCGCATATACTCACTTTATTACAAAATAACAACACGGGGGGTCAGTGGTCCGGCTCCACAACGGCAATATTTATTGCTTATTTTTAACACGCACTTTCTTTCCAGATAACACCTCTAGCTTACAACATTATTATTTTTAAATAATTTAAATATCTGACGTAACATGATTTCAGTATTTCCTCGAAGAACACACAACTACACCAGTGCCTGTGGTGTATTTACACGTAGATTTATGAATTAATTCGTTCATTATTGTTTGCGACAGTTGTGCAGCATTTGTGTTCACTTTCCGGTACCCGGAAGAGTCTCCTGTGGGGACATTCTGCGTGACAGCCATGACTATTCAGCGATTGTTAGGGACACGTTTCTTCAGGAGCCCAACTTTCCCTCGCTGCCCATCACTGTCTGCCTTCCGACCAAAGGTAGCCACGTCTAATCTGAGATGTGTTGTTCTCATCCTCATACACGTGTTGATCTCTCAGCCCACTGACGCAGAGTCTCACGGCGAAGGCAGCAGTGCTGGTGGCTCTGGGGTTGATCAGGTGGAGATAAAGTTTGAGGCCTGGGGTTACTGTGCGTTAACGCGTTTCTTCATGCACAATGGTTGTCATCGTTTCATTATGCATACTACTGTGGTGATGACACTCACTCTGTCTCACATGTCTGTCTCACAGAGGGGATTGTGTGCCAGAAGTGACGAGGTGCGCCTGGCAGAGGAGGCCAGCAAAAGATACGGATCCCCGGCTCCAACCATATTTTCCAAAGTTATTGACAAAAGCATCCCTGCAGACATTATCTACGAAGACGAGAAGGTAGAAGCATTAAACACGTCACAGACATGCACCAGCGTGTTTTTATCCGTGTTACTGTGTGTTCCACGTGGATGAAGTTCAACACATACATTCAACATGTATGGCATCCCTGTCAACATGTAATCATTAGGGGTCAAACCAATGGCAGATATCAACAATTGATGTTCGACTATCTAGAAATCAAGACCACATACCCATGATGTAATTTGGATAAGTAGCAGTTCTAATTAAAGATGTCTAACTTTCATTTCTCACTAGTCAAAATGTAAATTGAACAACCAATTTCTTACTAGTGAAATTAATTCGATAGTGAATTCAATTAAGTTTGACACGTTATTAATTTGATACAACCGTAATGTAATTTAGATTTTGGTGGAAATGTCAATATCAACAATTCAATTGTGGCAATGTTTGTTGGAAATAACAAACATTTTGCTTACATTAGATATTATAGATGGAATTCTGCATATCTAAAATTAAAATGTGACTAGTCACAATTACATTATTTATTTATTCATCTTGGAATTGTAACAAGGATAAATGTTATTTCAGAACTCTAGAATTGCATTTCAAGGGAAAATATACTTTTATTGAATATATTTGAACAGAACTGTGTTGTCGATATCAAAATAGGAATGTCCACTAGTAAAGGTGTCGTTCATCGTCAATGAAGTATGTCCATATCAACATGAATATGGCTACTCTGTCAGAATGCATCATGGGATGTTTTGTTTGCAATTCCCTGCCATTTTCGGAGGACTGTTTTACAGTTGTAGAAGTGTAACATAGGCTTATGAAAACCTTGTTTTGCCACACCTTAGTTTCCACAAAGGCCCATTTGTTGGATATTTGTGAGGCATACATTTCCTTTGTGGGACCCACATACCCAAAATGGTTTGGTGATATGTTGGATTTAAGAAATGTAACTGTTGAGATCTGAAATGGGAAAATATAATACAATTCCATTAGTCCAATTCCAAATTCAATTTCTAGATATCATTGTGACAAGTGAAAAGGGAATTCCTTACATCTATAATTAAATTAAAGATATCTGTAAATAAGGTTTGACATGTTGAAAAGTAATTTGTAGAATTACTTTTCGTAAAACAAAAATTGTTTCACAGACATCTTAAATGAGCAATTCCACAGAAATCGTAATTTCCGCTGGCGAAAAAAAAACATCTCTATGGGTCGGCCCTACTGATCAAACGCTAAACGGGGCTGCTGTCTTGCCTCTCCCGGTGCCCAGTGTCTGGCCTTCAGAGACATCACCCCCCAGGCGCCCGTCCACTTCCTGGTGATTCCACGGGTCCTCATTCCCAGGATCAGTGCGGCCCAAGATGACGATGCCGAGGTACGCCGGCGAAAGAGTGCAGCGCGAGTGAATATCAAGTTCGTGTTCGTTATGACGTACCAACGGTTTTTCCTTTTCAAACCATAAGCTCCTGGGACACCTGTTGATCGTTGCCAAAAACGTGGCAAAGAAGGAAGGTTTGGCCGAAGGGTACCGAGTAGGTGAGCTGTCCACCAGAGAGCTGCACCGGAGTGTGCGTGTGACTAATGGACGGTACATGACGTGCGTTCCTCTCAATGTCTGTTGTTTGTGCTTCTGATGTCGTCTGCAGTGATAAATGATGGAATGCATGGGGCCCAGTCCGTGTACCACCTCCACATCCACGTCCTGGGAGGGAGACAGATGAAGTGGCCTCCAGGATAGTGTGTGTGTGTGTGTGTGTGTGTGTGTGTGTGTGTGTGTGAATAGCAGACAAGCCCTTTTCACACACACAGCCGCAGTTATCACTTGGAATAAATCAAGGTCTGATTATATAAATGTAAATATTCGTAAGTATGCATATGATTCATCCAAATAAAAGATTAACCACAATCCGAGTAGGGGGTTTGCGTTCCTAATTGCTGCCATACAAACTCTATGTGGGATGAAATGAATCTAAATCAAGCTGGTCAGAAAGGGGACATGGCTGTTTTGCAATTTCCCTCAGGGATCATTAAAGTATTTCTGTCTGTCTGTCGGTCGGTCTGTCTGTTTTGCCTGTAGTTTGATTGGAATTTCTCATTGCTCCCTAATCTCAGCGTGTGTAATGAAATACCAATCTGACAATACCGCAATATGAAAATGAAAGAAGACCAATGAAGGGCTGCACGCAGACACACATATACTATGTATATTCTATTATTTATTTAAGTAAGCTTCTGTTATGTTTTATGGTAACTAGTCTGAACTGTCCGTGTAGTATTTTTTTCTGCCGTTTGAAGTCATAGTGGTGTCATGTCATTACATCTGCAACCCTTTGCAGACAAATGTGGTTGCCATAGCAGTCAGAACCAGCCAGCATGGTGTGACTGGGTGGTGTGATTGACTGACCTTGGAGCCGTGGCCTGGGTTACTATGTGCCACTTGATACTCTGAACTTTACCCTACATTTACAAAGAAAACTTCTCTGCCTCCTCAGCTGAACCATTTGCAAAGGGCTGTAGGTCACCTACAACATGACAGACAAACCTAGTGGTTAGATAAAAGATGTCTAAATGGGGAATGTCTATGGTTGCCCAGTTTTAATTGAATCTCAACTAAAAACGACTGAGGCTCATGATTCTTCACAAATCAGTAATCGTCTTCACCGCTATCTTCACCTCTCCGTTGTGTGACGATGTACTGGGACTTCACGTCGAGTAACTGATTACGGTTAGCTTTCACATGTTCCTGAAGGTCCTGGAGTCCCTGATGTCCTTAAAAAAGTCATGGAGATTTTTCCATTCCTGACAACCAAAAAAACGACATCCACAAGACCACATATCAGACACAGATGTGTGTATTTCATGAAACATCGGAATGCCGCATTGCTTCACTGGACTTCTGAACCATGGCTTCAATCCAGGAGCCACTTACATGAGCTGTTGGTTTCTCAAAGTCTTTGACCTTTGGTATTGCATCTATTAACTGCTGGTCAGCCTCAGGGAACACGTGTCCCACACCCTGCCATGGGGGGTGTCGAGGAGGTGTGTGTGTGTGTGTGTGTTTGAGTGTTATGATTTACTCACATACAAGACCTCAATAGGCTTGTACGTTTGAAGGCGGGGGCTGCTGAGGGACACTTGGTTGGACACTAAAGGTTGACCCAGGTTGCTTGTCTTTATCTGACTCGTGTGGTGCCATTCGGTGTCATCTCTCCCTACATTCTGCCTAAGGTAAGCTTACACTTCTGATATTTCACATTCACACATTCACTTGTAACGTGATAGCATTGTGTTCAATCAGAAGGCCGCTTGCTCATGAGAGAGCGAGAGACAGTCGTTTTTTTTTCTAAGAATATCCCTGCTTAGTGTGGAGCGCGTGACTAAAACTTGGCATGTTTCACCACACTCCAAGTTTGTTTACTTCTTTATAAAGCCCAGAGCACAGGTGCTGCCACTGGGCTCATGACCTTGTCACACTCACATGTGTGCTCATATCATCGGCCAACACCACCAGAGTCATATTTGCATGTCTGTGCTGTTGTAGAGAACACTGTTTTCAAGCAGAAGCAGAGGCCCTGTGCGAAGTCATGTAAGTTCTTGGACCAGCACTTTTAATGCGAGGTTATATGCATTACTGTACACGCTGTGAAATAACCAGAGGGATTTATTTTGGGGCCGTTTTGGAATTGAGTTTACTAAGTTTACTATGCAGCTAAATCTTCTAGATCTGCAGATTGAACTGTTGTGGTGTGAGAAGGTTCCTTTGTTTCTTCAGTGTTTAGTCAACAGAAAGAGCCAGTCCTCCATCCATGTGTTAATAACACAACACCTTTATGTTGTTTGCTGTCTGATGCTATCTTGCCAGTTGTAAATGTGTCTAGGATTTTAGTTAAACTTCTCTCTGTGTGACTCTTATCTTTATTACTACTTTAAGGAGGACTACTAGCAATGCCTTACCTTCCCATTGAGGCCCACAGCGTGCTTTGTAAAAAGTGTTAAATAATACATTTATGAAATAGAGTGGGTTCATATGGATGTGATTGAAGGTGTTGGCGTAATGTGCAATACTCTGCAGCCATCACTCTGTGTTGCCACACAAATGTGAACTTTACCCCAGAAGACAAACATTAACTTTACACTGGTGATATAGTACGATTATCACACTATCTTTATTGCACAACGTCAACAGAACACAGAACACAGAACAGTGTCTTGTGAATGCTTATCAGGTGATTGGAAATCAATTTCGTTTTACTCCTGTTCTGTGCATGCTGCCACAGATCCCTCATCAACCACTAGATGCCACTAGATCTGCTGCCTTCAGCCGAGAGGCAGCACACCCCATACTCAACTACCACCTCCAAATTCCAAACATGTCTTAAGATGAATGGCAGTGGTAGCACACACCCAAGAGCCACCCAGTTTCTCCATGAACGAACCTGACTGGTGACACAGTGGTTACGAGTGGCCCTGAACCTGGCCTAATACCATTTGGCATTAAACCCAGAGTTTCAACATTCTACACACAGTGGCCCATGTTGGCCACCACCTTGGATGTGGCAACGACATGTTGCGGTGACCTCACAGAGTGTCCGCCCTTACGGTGCTCAAACAGAGCACCACGCACAGCTTCAAACTCATAATGTGTGCGGGAGCTGGTGTGACAGGAACCAAGATCACATTTTCACTTCCGCTGCCCTTAACCTTAAACACTTCCTCCATTTGAAGCGTTCGCAGGATGATGACTACAGAAGAGTCTGCTGGCAGTGGCGGGGGCCTTCCCCACAATGAGCACTTTACACCGAGGTAAGTGAGGTAACTCACTATCACACGAGCCTTCTTGTAGATACGGCTCATTCCTGTTGAGTGTGTGCATTTCATCTTCAACAACAACCGCCTTGTTTGTGAAGAACATCAGCAGTGCTGAATCACTTAATGTTCTTCATTCACAGCATAATGAGATATCTTGTATGGGAGATAAGAGTGGACCAACAGGGTTGATGCAGAATGACACTCGTGCTACACAACTTCAGCCCAACAGTATCTCCTTTCATCCAAACTACCCCTGAAGGGCCAACTTATGTGTTGCACAAGTTGTTAGCTTTCATTGATCTGCCTCGCAACTCTTCTTGCAGCAGCGAGCCTCAGGAGGCTCAGACTGTGGTCGACCTCGCCACACGGCCTCAGAACGAGCCCCTCTCTGGCCTGCTGGTCACCAACGGAAGCATCCTGCACACCGAGCCCGCGGACGCACAGCTTGCTGTAACACAGAGTCTGGCGGGAGAATCCCACACAATGGAGACCGTTGTCAGTCACGCACTGGGAGCCTCGTCACCCTCAGAGAGACAGGAAAGCGCGGAGGAACCAGGGGAAACACCAGGGCTAACCAAACCACCAGGCCAGCCCCCAACATGTCCTGAGGAATCATCTGGAGCTCCTTCTGAGGGTAAGGGGCCTCATTGATATGATAGATAAGATAGATACTGTACTGAAAGACGTATGCACCAACCTGACCACTTCATATCTCATATGATGTGTGCAGTGTGCTTGCATAACGATGGGTCCTCTAGTCTAGAGTGCAACATTGAGAGAGACAACGCTGCAAAGTTCCATCTACAGTGGTGCTTTGCAAAGGGTGCAGCGCAACCTATAAGTGGGCCATAATATTTTTGATTGTAAATTATTATATGTAATATATGTAATTATTTTATGTGCATGCACCATTTACATTTAGGGCATTTAGCAGACGCTTTTGTCCGAAGCGACTTACAATCAGTACATTTGTGGGGTTCGACATGTGGACAGTTGGAGGTGGGGATCCAACCGCCAACCCCCCAGTTAGTGGACCACCCGCTCTACCCACTGACCGCATCATGCCGCACCAATGAACAATAGTTAGATATGTGTTAATTATCCCACTTTTTAACATAGTAATGAGAATACAGTTCTTCTTTTGCTGCACAAAATATTCGGTGGGTCCTGTGCCAAAAGTACGCTTACGTCCACACGCGGTCACAGCCATAGCCACAGCCGATCAATAGACAACCATAGCGCCTCAGAAATGAGTTAATATGCTGCGTACCGCCATCTGCTGGGCGCAAGACCCCATTGCACCCAAATATAACAAACGTTTTTTTTTTTATCAATTTTGGTAGTAGGGATTTAAATTTGTCATAGGCCTATAGTCATATAGTCACAATCAAGACTCATACGACTTCATATTATGTTGACCACTTTGTCATTTTGTAGGCTATTTGAACCAAACGCACAACGCATTAGATCACCTCAAGAGCGCTTGGTCAACACATTAGGTAGTTGGCCAGTCCATCGGCCAGGTGGTTTTTTTGACGTGTTTCTTAATGTTCACGTTCTGACCACACACTCCCATCACGGCCCTGACCTCCGGCGGCCATCGCGCATCCACTGTTGTCCACTGTTGTACAATGTGGATTCAGCGCTTCCGTTTTTTTTTTTATATTCTTTCACTTTCACACGTTACCCGCATTTCCCTTTAAAGTCGTGGGCTGAGTGTTTATGAAAAAAACAGCTTGGTGGTTATGGCAGACATTCCCATAGACCGGTTTTCTCTCTGGTGTCACTAAGGCCGGCCCCTTCCCGACGCAGCGCACACCTTATAATACAGCCAGTGTGACGAGGGGCGCGCACATGAGATGCTGCACACCTGTGGTTTCAACAGGCAAACAAGTGTAATCGATCGGTGCCCTCGGCCTGGCTTCGCGTTTTTCACTCCACGACACAGCTCTAAGTGATGGCGGGTGAATGGACTTGTTGTCCGTCCAAAACAGAGCCCAGAGCGGTGCCGCTGTCCACTGCGACGGCAACCACGCTGACCCCTTCCGACCAGCTGTGGACGTCCGTCCGGGACCAGGCTGTTAAGCTGCGGATGGAGGGCTCCGGCCCGGGTTCCGAGACTCCCATCACCGTTCACCAGCTCTTCCTGGAGACGGTGGATAACTTCGGGGACCACTCCGCCCTGGCCTCCAAGATAGACGGCCAGTGGGTGATGGTCAGCTGGAGGGAGTACTACCAGCAGTGCCGAGCGGCGGCCAAGAGCTTCCTCAAGGTTCGTGTGTTTGACTGCAAACTCGTCCCAGTGTGCATACCGTTCTGCTGCTCTAATTGGTGACTTTGCATTTGGTACCTCCACATTTGGACGCAGTGTGTGCTCCATCTCAGCACGTAATGTGTGCTATAGGGCTGATTACACAGCGCTGCTCTCGACACACCCATAGTAACCTTTTATCTCTGGAGAGTATCTGCCTGTAACCAAACACCCCCCTGCTGTGTGTGGGATCCAACACTTCGCATCCCTCTCCTGTTTCATAGCCATGTCCGCACCGTGAACATTAGGCTTTACCCGTCGAAAACATGCAATGGAGGTCAACAGTAAAGGAGGCGAAGGTGGCCAGGTGTCTTTAAATATGAATGTTCAGGAGTAAAGGGTGTTGTGTTGTTTCTTTTAGCTGGGACTGGAACGTTACCGTGGCGTTGGTATTCTGGGATTCAACTCTCCAGAGTGGTTCATCTCAAACATCGGCTGCATTCTTGCAGGGTAAGCTCTGCAGCTCTAGGAAGATGTTCCTATGCACACATACGTTACACTACGAGAGGATGAGAGTAATGGCGAAGGCCTAAAGTAACTTTTAGCTGGCCATGCATGTTGCTATGAATAGGACCATACATGATGCCACTTGTTATGTGCCTATAGCAATTATATCACCCTTAAATCTATGGGAGGCGATTTTAATTTGGGAGGGAATTTATTTTTCAATTATATTTGTTGTAATTATCTTTTCTTTTCTGCCAGCAATCAATAAATCAAATGCTTGACTAAGTAGGTTTGCACATACAAGGAATATTACTTGATGGTTGGTGTGCGACAGTAAACAATCAACAATAACAATAGACGATCAACACAATGGCAGGGCCTAGTATAATAAAAAAATAAGGTTACGGTAGCTAGTGTTTTACAGTGTTTTAGAGTGCAGTAGTGCTTCAGAGTCGATATGAATCGACCAATGGGTTTTATATTTAACCACCCCGCGGTAGTTTCCACACCACACGGGCCAAAAATAATATTTGATTTGCCCAACCAGGGGCTTGGCGGCAGGAATCTACACCACCAACTCTCCTGAAGCCTGCCAGTATGTGGCGGCCAACTGTGAGGCCAACGTCGTGGTCGTGGAGAACCACAAACAGCTGGTCAAGATTCTGCAGGTGAGTAACCGCTAGTGCCACTGCTGAAGCCCTGGCCACCTTCAGCACCGCGGCAGGGAACCGTAGCACTTTGTGTCAGATGCTTACACACACCGGCCCTCACAAGCACCAGCTGGAGGAGGCTGGCTCAAGTTTGGCCATTAGTCGAAGAAATTTAACCTGAATAGCCAGGAGTGGGCCCGGCGCCCTGGGCCCCTCTTGGTGTTTGTTGGGGACCAGTGCAAGCGTCTAGTATGTTACCTGAAACAATTCTTTTAATTGTTGGGAAAGGTTGACCTGCAGAGTCAAGTGTAACCAGAGTCATTCTCTCAACTTGCCAGAGCAAAAACAGGAAGCTGTCTGATGGTACAGCCATGCAGAATGAAATGACTTGAAATTGTTTATATGTATATGTTTATATAATCGTCAGTCAGCCTTTTGTCGGAGACATATTGGCTCAGTGCAAATTACACATGGAGGTTGGCAAGAATGATGTTGTCATGTCCCTTTGTCTGGCATTTCGTTATCTACTCTGGTTATGACTTGTGGTATTTCTGGTTAAAATATGTTAACCTGGAAATGACCCCAGTGTTGTGACTTTCTCCAATGAAATGTTGTTTTGTATCCCGGAAAGACATTTGTGCAATATTTGTATTTCAATTTGGTAATGCAATCTTTTTCCAGTCGCGTCTATGGTCAGCCATATGCAGACATAAAGTGTGGTTCCTGACCCCAGAGCTAGTTCATTGATGGTGAATTTCAGCTATTGCCTGTAAATCAATTGAGGCATCACCATTACACATGATATATACCCCTTGGTTAATTACTACATTTACTGAAAACGTTAGTTAGTTAGTTAGTTAGTTAGTTAGTTCCTAATGGCTGTGGTTAAAGAGGGTTAAAAGCATTCCCTCCTTCATGTTGCTGTTCTACTAAATGGTTTCCTTACCCGTCATGTAGGTTAAAGATCAACTACCTCATCTCAGAGCTATCGTGCAGTACAAAGACGAGCTTCAGGAGAGGCTGCCCTACCTGTACACGGTGAGTGTGTGTGTTCCCAACAGAATGTGATGATAAGCAGCAGAATGCAGGGGATGTTTTATCTCCTCTGGCGTACGCACAGCTTGGAGCGGTGACGGCATGGTAGATGGTAGATAATGTGTTGCAGGCGCCAGTTGTTTTTTGGTTGATATTTTTCATTTGATTAGAAGAGTATTCAAATACTGGGATTTCAGTATATGTAGGCCTAAGCCTTTTTATTGTGACCAGTGGAACATTCATGGAAAAAAAGAAAATAAATGAAATGGGAAAGAAATGAATTATTGATGAAGAGCAGGGGAATCGTGAGTTGTCTTCTGCACAGGCAGTGTTGGGGTAACAGGTACAGTGTTTACAGTGTCTATGGTATTGGTTCCAGATTTTGAAGTCACAAAGTATGAGCCTAACTCTGGTTCACTGTGTCCTCCAGTGGGCAGAGTTCATGAAGCTAGGAGAGGACGTGTCTGACGGGGCCCTGGACGCTGTGATTGGCACCCTGAGGGCCAATGAGTGCTGCACCCTCATTTACACCTCAGGGACAACAGGAAACCCAAAGGGTGTCATGTTGAGCCACGATAATGTGAGTGTCACAGGAAACCCTTTGACGGGGGGGGCCCGTCAAAGAGCCGTTTCGAGCCGTTCTCCATTATGTATAATGGAGAACGGCTCGATCTGTAAACTAAACCTCATCCAACGCTGTCATTTTGAAATCTGCTCTAATTCGCTCTGCTCGTTGTCCCCTCATCTCCAGCTCACCTGGACGGCCACGGCGGCCGGGGAAATGACGGAGCTGAGGTATGGGGAGGAGGTGGTGGTGAGCTACCTGCCCCTGAGCCACGTTGCGGCCCAGATGAACGACCTGTGGCTCTGTGTCAAGTACGCCGCCACCACATACTTCGCCTCACCAGACGCCCTCAAGGTAGGGGGAAGACTACTCGGGGTGCAACGCTGACATGTGCCTTGCCAGTGGCGTGGTCGGTGGTTGGGACTGAATGAGTCTTACTACTGACTCTGCTCCAAGTTGTAATTATCAGCCTTCGGATGCAAACCGAAGACTGCCCTGACTTGACATGTTGAACTTGTTGAACTCGAGCACTACTTGCTGTTCAACCCTGGGCTGTTTACTCTTCACACAAGAGGCGTCAGCGTGTGTTCTACGCAGTGTGAAGCAGGGCTGGGCAGCAAGTGATCCTGAGGCATCGCCGATGAGAGGCGCTTGGTATTAGCCGTGACCACGTGTCTCACTCTAAACGGGAACCCGTGTCGTTCTGTCCAGGGCTCGCTGGGCACCACCCTGAAGGAGGCGCGCCCCACCGCGTTCCTGGGGGTGCCCCGTGTGTGGGAGAAGATGCAGGAGAAGATGAAGGAGGCCGGCGCCAAGGCCTCTCCTCTGAGGATGAGGGTGGCGGGCTGGGCCAAAGCCCTCGGCCTGCAGTACAACTACAGTGCCATGAACCAGTGAGTGTGGCCCGGAGACGGTGGGGGGGGGGGGGG
>OMKQ01046163.1:0-14250 GCA_900302335.1 Phycis phycis
AGTGGACATTTGCTGATATTTTGGAAGTCGGTGAGAGGGCACCTGGAAGTTCTGTCCGTAAGTAACATGGGGCTGGGTAGGTCTCAGATGTTCAATCTTGGGATGGATCATTAACACATTGACCTGATATGACACACACACACACACACACACACACACACACACACACACACACACACGCACAAACACATACATTTACCAAACAACGTTTTTGGTTTTTATTTGAGTTAATGAAGGGTCATTAAAGCCATGTTAAAATCATAAAGGCACACAGTGATATCTTGCTAAACACTAATGACTAACCTGAAAAAGTTCCATGTCTTCCCCATTGGGACGCTGAAAGAGACACAGATAGTTTCCGCCATCTAATTCTGTAAGGTGTAGGATCCTTAGAGTCCCATTACGGAACACAGTGATGGGTCTCTCTGGACTGGAGTGAAAGAGGAAGAACAGAGTGTGACACAATCACAACATTCTGTTCAATGAACACCCTTTTGAGCCGTATAACAAACAAGGCAACATTTGAACACGATGATGAACATTTCGTCGACCTGTACTGATGTTCCATGATGGTTTTGGAGGGTAACTGCCAAATGGTGCCCCTCGTTGATCCAGTAGACTCGGGGCAGTGGAGGAAGACTGTGGAACCGTACATGGCCGAGATCAGATGCTGCTGGGATGGCCTTGGGATGGTATGGTGGTCGTAGGGGGGCGGGATGAGAGCAGCAGTAGGAGGTGGAGCCTGAGGGAAGGCCGGCGCTTCTGTTTTGACCACAAGCTGGATTGTTCTTTTGGCGATCCCCACTGCATTTTTTGCTGAACACTCATAACTGTAATTCAATTGAAATGTTTTCATTAAAATTGTGTCCATGCGTTTGTTTAATTAAAAGTACCACTGGGATTTTACTGAATGAATTAAAAAATATAGCTAGAATGCATTTAGGCACGGCGTGTAGGAAAGGTGGTTTATATTTAGCACAAACATTAGTCCCATACCTCCCACCATCAGCCAGTGCAACATTCCTCAGGTACAGCGTCCCGTTGGGAAAGACAAACAGCCTGTGCCCCAAGAACTGTGATGGCTTGATGTGGACCCCTGTTGGGATGGTCCACTTCAACACAGGATCTGGCTCTCCTTTCGCAGAGCACTGGACGTACACACTCATCCCTGTGTGGACCATGACATTTCAGATTCAGCAGTGTTACTTTATTTTACTCTGCTCAAGATTGAAATAACGTTGTAACTTTATAACTTGACAATTCCAGAGCAGACCTGGCTGGATGGGGATGGTTTCTGACGGGCCTTCGTTGATGCTTGGGGGGAGGGCGGCCACATGGAGGTTATAGGTCACCGTGTCAGCACCCGCGGCGTTGCTGGCAATACACTTATAGTCCCCTTTGCTTGAGAAATTGGCTGATTGGATGAGGAGGGTCCCGTTGGGTAGCAAGGACGCCTGGGCCTGGGGAGTCTGGGCGGATCCAACATCACGGACAAACATCCTGTTGGGAAGGATCCACGAGATCTTGGCAGGCGGTTTGCCGGAGGACAGGCAGTGGAAGCGAACGTCCCTTCCCAGGTAGACTGCCACCTCTCTGGACTTGGGAGTTTGGATCTTGGGAGCCTCAGTTTGGACAGCCAAGGTGATCACAATGCGGTCCGACCCAAAGCTGTTGCGTGCCGTGCAGAGGTACTGACCTCGGTCCTGGAGCTGCACGTTCTTGATGACAAAGGTGCCATTCTTGAGGACCTCAAAACGCAGTCCGTGCTTCGAGCCAGCTGGGATACTGGCACCTAGACCAAGGTAACCAGCAGGCAGATAAGTGTAATGTACATATTATCACAGTATTTTTCATACTTTTCATACTACTCTTCTACTTTTAAATTAATGTCTTCATCTCTATCGAGCGTGAAAGCTTACACCTGAGATAACGTTTAGATTTTTATCATAGACTCTTCATCTTGTTCCCCCTCTTCCTTACCAGTGGAGACTTTTGTCCACGCAATGCTGGGTGCTGGGTTTCCTGACACCTCACATGGCAAGTGCACATCACTTTCTGCAACCACCGACACACCAGTGGTTGCCGTGGTGATACGGGACTTGTCCCCTGCAGCGCCAGCCACGACGTCCATAGGCCCGGGGAGCGGTGGCACCACAGTGGGATGTCGTGAACTGCTCCATCCTGTTAGGAGATAGGTCCACTTTGTGACATGGACACTCTTGCTGCTGCTACGTCTCAAGGCGCTTACACACTGACCGAGCAAGTCAGCCAACCACATTATGTGCATTGCCCGTTGGTGATGGTGGTTGACTGTTGTCAGATTAAGGTTTTTCTTCGCAAGAAAAGCTAATTATGTAAAATCGGTAATAGCCAACTTCTGACAAACTTGGTTGGTATTTGTTGGGTCAGTGTGCAAGCACCTTTTAAACTACTTGAATGAGTGGACTACTACTGGTTACTACTGGTTAACACACAAACCTCCACTGGGCCGTCGACTTCCATACGAGAGCACAGGGGTGGTGTTAGGGCGAGGCAGGTAGGTAGGGGAGAGGTCAAAGGTTGAGGAGAGAGGGGGAATGGCAGGATGGATGGGTTTCAGTGTGCTGGGCACATTCAGAGGAGGTGTCAGCACAGGTGGTCTTGGTGTGAAGGGTTTAAACAGTGGTAGAAAAGGCAGTTGGTGGGTGATTATGTGAGGCTTGGGGGTGATCGAGGGGGTCATCCGTCTCCCCAGCTGGGCGATGCGATCAAGCTGAGCCTACATCATAAAAAGGAGATTTCAATTAAATTAATAACATTTTGTTATATAACTAAAGGGACGACATTGGGTAAGGTATTTTTTTCATCTCATCAAAATACTATGCAGACAAGAGTTTAGGCCCTGATGTATCTCTATTGGTCAGATATCTTATCGAACATTTCACAATGTATGTAGATATATTACTTTTACCAAACCGGTCTTGGTTATCAAACCATTGTAATTGCCTCTCCGGGCCTCACTCCGGGCCAGACACCCATTAACAATATAATTTGTCAAAATGACTTAGTTTGCGTCTAACAGCCTTTTGTGCCTGCCATGAACAGAAACATTAGCAGGAGCACTTTGGTCTTTGTGATAAGACATCTTGTAACGTACTTGTATGGTGAGTCACAGTGTGTTTAATCCAGAACCTCCATATTGACCGACGTGTGTGAAAGTACTATATTGCTATTGTTTACATTTGCAGCAAGAGTATGCTCACACTAAATGACCTTCAGCAGAATCGGTACAACAAAGTCCTCTTGATAAGTTGGTAAGGGATGTTTTAGTGAAGCCAGGAGAGTTGGTTATGATGGTTTGAGCAACCGGTACAGTGCTTTAAATGGCGCTTCACAATGCCTACCGCCTATCACACATGTCACCCTCTAGTCAACTAATGCCTCTCATCCAAAAACCTGAAACCACAACAACTAGAGAACAACTGAACAAAACAACACAGTGTTACATACTTGTTTGTATCTGTTCCTGAGTTTTGAGAACATGAGATAATCTCTGGTTTGGGCGTCGCTCCCTGGATTCGGATGAGACCAACCACCACCACCACCACCACCACCATAATGATGATGATGCTGGGGATTGAATGCTGTTGGCTTTGCTGTCTCTGCTGTGATCTCTGGACGATTGGTGACCACAGCCCAGGGTCGATATGTGGGGAAAGGGAATAACCCGGGGCCTAGAAATGAAAAACAATCCTAAATGTGCCACTCTGACAGACAGACACTTTGATTCATTTCATGATAATGGCTGCGCAGTGGAACAACATCACTTGTAACTTAAATGACTGAAACACATTTTAGAAGCTGCAGCTTTATAATGAAGTGCACAGAGGGCCTCCTCTTAGCAATTTAGCAATTAAGTACCTTCTACTCAGTTAATAATATGATTGTTGTATGTACAGTGACACATATATAGACAATATATAGACAGCCCACTGGGTATTCAAATTTTTATTTTGCTCTTTTGCTCGAATTACCAAGACTTTAGTAAACTTGAGAGCAGGAATCTGACACAAGACACAAGATTGCAGAGCCAAAATAATTCACATTAGAGTGAGGCTATACCTTTCCGGGGTCGAGTAGGAGGTCTTTGCTCTGGCCCATAGGGATGGATGACATGCTGGTATTGCTGCTGCTGATGATGATGTTGATGATGATTATGTTGATGGAAGGAAGGCCAGTTTGGGGGCGGGGGGTGATGGGGGGGCGGAGCCTTGTCAGTGTCTTTTTGTCCTCCTGCTTTAGCGACTGTTTTACCACCTTCCTCTTGCAAGTTCTCTTTGCTTTGTTTTCCATTTGGTTTGTTGTTTTCATATGACGTGGGAGATTGCCCACCTTGTTGGGTTTGTTTCTGAAGCCAGGGGTGGAGGGGGTCTAACCTGGGAAACGCTGGGCTGGGTTTCATTTGTGAATATTCAGAATCACCCTCCACTGTTTCACGCCTGGTATCCTCTCTTGTCATGTCCCGGCCTGCGTGTGACACTGTTGGATCATTTTCCTGCGTGGAACTGTGAGGTGTGTGGTGGGATGTTGATCCCCTCTGGTTTGTTTGATGGACGGAGCCCTGAGAGTTGTGGCCATGCCTAACCCTATTAGGATTTACTTTCTCTCTATTATTGTTTTCCTCCCTTTCAATCATTGTTGTTTTACTCTCTTTTTTGTCTTCTGCCGGCTTGATCTTCCCATTTGAGTCTTTATTGATATTCTCTACTGTCACTTCAGTCGGATGAGGGACATTGTCTGCTTTTGGTTCTGAAATGGTTTTGGGATTTTGTAATTTATGCCTACTTGAAGAGGTTAATACTTTGGAATCACCTTCAACTTTTGGTGCTGTTGTCTTAGTAAAACTGGGGCTCTTCCTTATATCTATATCTATTTCCTTTTCCTCTGAGTCATCGCTGTCTTTGTAATCATAACCAGCTGAATCAAAAGCATCTTCATCCTCTGTTTGGACATGTTTCACCGTGGTTCGAGCCATCGTTGTCATTTTTGTTGTTGTCGTCGATGGGGTTGTTGTTGTTGATGTTGTGGCTGTAGTTGATGTGGTTGTTGGTACAGTTGTTGGAGTTGGGGTGGCCGACGTTGCTTGGGTAACTGTTGTTTGGGGATTGTTGACCAAGTGGTGGGAGGGGTTTAGATGAGGACGAGGTCTTCTCATTGATGGATTTCTGGGCCTGTATGGTGGCCTCCTTCTATTGGGCCATCTTGGGGAATACTGGGAGGTTCTCATTCTCTCCCCTACCACCCGACTTCCTGACTGCTTGTTTGGCTGAGATGTTGCCACTATGGTAGGAGCGTTTGTTCTGCTCTCTGTTGTGTCTGGGATTCTCTCATTGACTTTGACGGATGGTGCTTTGCTTCTGGTGGGCTGGACAACAGGCCTTCTCGCAACCGGTCTTAGAACTGCTTGCTTCCTTTTGGGATGAACAAGGCCCTCATTTCTAGTCTGTTCTCTGTCACTGGGGTAGGACTCTGTCGCAGTCTGTTCCGTTGTAATGTCTGGAATGATTAAATTAGTGGCATCAGTTGTAGTAACAGGCGTGGTTGTAGAAACAACAGCAGCAGTAGTAGTAGTTGGAGTGGTAGTGGTGGTAGTTGAAGGAGCAGTGGTATAGGTCCGTCTGGGGGTACTTTTGGCTTGTTCAGTAGTTAGCCATTTACTGCTAGCTTCTGTGTGCCTAGAAGGAAGAGCAGTGGATGCTTTAGCATTGACTTTTGCCAAAATCTCTGCCCAGTGATTTGGATCTAATTCCTTCACAGACTTGTAAGGCTTTCTATTTGAATCTTTTATTCTTTTTCTTTTCAGCACCGCTCCAGGGAACCGCCGTTGTGTTCCAACCCTTTGAGGAGACTGTGTCGCAAAGGGGCGTTTGATTTCCTGGTCATCTACCCCTGAGCCTTCTCCTTCTTCCTCACCGTGCGCTAAGACCACTGGGCCCCGCTCTTTCTGTACAGTGGACTTCTCCTCTTCGGTGACTTCTACCAGGTGTGAAATCATGTCTACTCCATAGACGTTGGAAGCCATGCAGCTGTACTCCCCGGCCTCATCTTGGGTCATTTTCTGTACCACCAGTGTCCCGTTTGCCAACACTTCTGCCTTTCTCGTCTGTTGTGTTGGAAGGAGAATCTGGTTTTTGGGCAGGTACCAGATTGTCTGGCTGGGCTCCACTGTGGTCACATTACAAGGCAGAGAAAATGTTCGTCCCTTCTTGACACTCATTTTTTCTCCATTGAAAGCAGTAGGACTAAGCGAGCGTTGTTTGACAGTGAGCCTCATGGGGACCAAGTCGATTCCAGCTTGGGTTTTGACCAGGCAGTGATAAAGGCCTGCATCTGACAGGGTGGCATTTACAATGATGAGCTGCTCACTCTCAGAAAGTTGAGTTTTTCCATCGATGCCCTCGATGATTGACAGATCGGGATGCATCCACTCGACTTTTACATCTGACCCCGAAGTGATGACGTCACATTCCAATAGGGCCTTGGAACCCTCAAGGACAGACTGCACCTGCCCGGCAGTCCCTCTGCGAATCAGGGCCCAGGAGGCCGCTAGGTCGCCCTGTCCATCTCCTTGTCTGGCGCGAGTGTTAATGTTCTCAGAGATCAGGGTCGAAAAATCCATCACAAGGTACTTGTTCGTGGTCTGGCGTCGGTTGAGCTGCAACGTGACCCTGGGTTGGAGCAGCCACCCGGGCTCGGCCATCAGGTAACCCTTCAGGTCGGTGAAGTACGGGGAGTTCTCGTTGATGGCCTGAACGTACTGGTAGGTCCTGCTGGTCGCGTTAACCCTCAGCGCCCCCCTCTCTAGGATGGCGGGGCTCTCGTAGTAATACGCGACCAGCCGCCAGAGGTTTTGCAGTGCCTCCCGGTCGATCTCACACTGGAGGACAGTCGCCAGCGACACGTTGACGGACACCTCCCCGGGCGCGCCGGGACTCTCTGCCCAGGTCATGACGGCGCCCTCGCCGGGCCGCTGCACGTTGCACTGCACGTGCGCGCTGTTGCCGTGGCTGTCCGAAAGCACGAAGGTCAGGTGGCCCAAGGGTGTCTCCAGGTCACGGGTGTACGGGAGGTCCGGCTCCGCCTCTGACTCCGCCCACATGGGACTGTCCCACCGCTTGAGAGAGGAGGCGAGGAGCGGGCGCTGGCAGGACAGCGCGTCGGGGGTCAGCTCGAGGAGCAGGCTGCCGTTGAGGGGCCGGGGGGAGGAGCACTGGGCGCATATCTCTGCAGCGCCACGCTCCTTCTTGCACTTGACCACACCTGCGGGGAAGGGGAGGAAGGGGGGAGGAAGGGGGAGGGGTATCACAGAGAGGATCAGATAAGGTGACGAGACATATATTGTATACACATATGTCAACAAAACATACAGTCACCAAGCTACAGCCTACAATGTGTGCTCTCATTAATGGGCAGGTAGGGGTCATGACCCATGATAAGCGTGGGAACCAGCTCCAGCGCTAGGTGGGCCATTGGGGGCTGCCTGTGTAGGCGCTAGCTTGGGCTAATCACCAGGTAGAGCGATAGAGCGACCAAGACAGATATTTAAAACAGTTAGCTTTTTTCCCCTTGCTTTCTTGTTTCTTATCGCTGGCATAGTGGTTAGTGGCAGTATAGTGGTAAATGAATAATTAATAGAAATGTAATAAATCAATATCAGATGGGAATGGGATTGGTTAGCACTGAGTGTCGCCGAATGGTCAGCGTGAAAGTTGAACACATTAGAACTCAAGCAAAAGTAGGCTGAGGCTAAGTTTAGCCCTGATGCTTGTCCCACAGGGGGTGCATTGCTATGAGGCTGGGCTCTTCTGGACACGGGGACCTCGGCCCTGAACTTTTCAGGTCAAACCACTTGACGATCAGACAAACCAGAAAGCTAATTTGAAGGTAGGAGGAAGACTAGGGAAATGGGGGATTGAGTTACATGACGATCAAAGAAATGGCTTTGATGGGAGAAAGGAACATCAAAGGGAAAAGACAAAAAAAAAGATGAGGCTTTAACAGTTAGTAAGTGCAGACCAATGAAATGTGTTATAGATTTTGAATGGACCCATCTAAACATACAGGCAGCCAACAGATTCAGGGTATGATAAATCCCGGATACAAATGAACAGTTAATTAATACCTTCCTGGCCATCAGACACAACAGACATGTTCCCACGCATACAATATTGTTGTCATACATTCCAATGCTGTGGAGGTACCATAGCGGTTCCTTTTCCACGATTCTGTTCTCCAAACAGCAGATGCCTGTGACTCAGTCATGACTGTTATGCGAAAAAGTGATGACAATCTCAGCACGTCTGTGTAGTGCGAGATGATGGCAGAGATTAAGCTAGCTATACTATATTAGAACAGCATTAGATTGACTTTGGCTTTTATGGTCTTTAAATGATAATGTGTACAACTAGTATTTAATGCCAAGTGTATCTACTGAAACAAACAAAAAAAAGTGACACAAATTACAATCTTGTCCCAAATCGACGCAATTTTCCTGCCATACGGAAAAAAGGGAGGTTATTATTGGAGGTATTGTTTCAAAGCAGCAGAGGTTCATTCGGGTTCTAGTTGTAATCCCCTCATGAGTCACGCTGTTCACCTGTGTGCCTGGAGTCCCAGTCGAGCAGCCATTGGAGTTGGCAGTCACATGACCAGGGGTTTCCGTGGAGAGAGAGGACCTCCAGCTTGGGGGCGGTCTGCAGCACCGCCGCAGGGAGCTGCTCCAGCAGGTTGTCCGACAGATGGAGGTGTCTGAGAGCGTTTCAATGATAGCAAAAGAAACAGGGAAATTAACTGTACATATCATACCAGAGAGACCTTTGACCTTTACAAACGGTTTGTGTATCTAGTAACCACAATAGAGGTCACACGGTGAAATTACTTTAATAATTAGTAATTACTTTTTTGTGTGCGGCAAGTCTTTCAAAATTTCAAAGCAATTAGCACACCAATAATGAAATATCTATTATTTATTATTATATTTGATAAGTCAAACTGGAAGTATGGACACTTGGATTAATTGAACACAACATTCTTCTTTTATTTTATGAGAGTATTTACTAAGTATTTACGTTGGACTCATTAAAGTATTTACTACTTTAATGAGTCCAACGCGGAGGCTCTCTGCAGAACCTGCAATGGAAGTGGAGCAGCACCTCTCACCTGAGCCCCGAGGACCAGAAGGTTCCCAGCAGCGACAGCGTGATGAAGGTGTGGGGGTGGACGTCCCGGAGCACGTTGCCCTCCAGCTGCAGCAGCTTGAGGGAGGAGAGGCTAGAGAAGGCATATGGCTCTATGAAGCTGATGAGGTTGTGGTCCAGGTGGAGGCGCACTAGGCTCACCAGGCCCTGGAACAAGCCGGCGTTCACCGACGTCAGCTTGTTGTAACTCATCTTCAGGATCTGGGTCGGGGGGCGCGGGGAGAAATGGAGGCGTTTGTGGTAGGGATGCTCGCGTTAAAATTTTGCGTTGCCGCTGTGATACATAATACAAAATACAAATACAAATACATTCCAAGACCACGTCACTCCACCTTTTCTTTATAGTACATTGATTTTGAATGCAGGATGGATCGATTGCACTGAACCGGGTACTGAGAAAAGCGTTGAGCATTTCATATGATTGGTCAAATTACAGTTGAATACAGTTATGAATATTTAAAAACATTTGAACTCACTCATGTTTGGTAATGGCCAAGTTCATTTGGTAAGATTAAGATGATCTATACCTTTTGCTAACAGATAATACATTGTCGTTGCCTTTATGCTAACTATACGTGGCAGGATATCCAGAGTTGTTTGCCATCAATGTTTTAATTTAGTTTGATTCTTTAAGTGTAACTTGCCTCTGTGGTTTTGTGGAGCTTCTTGTTGCTTGGCCTGTATGTTTACCTGGACAAACCAGCTGGTCCAGCCAGCACCCGGTACTGCAGGGCCTTTGGGTGCAGGGTTTAGGGGCACAGTCGGGGGGCTTCTGCTGGGGTTTAAATCCCTCGCAGGTGATTTCTCCTTTGCATGAGATTGATTCTATTCATTTGCTTGACTTTATTTTGTACGTTATTTTGTTTGCTTTGGAGTGTGAAGCAAGTACTTATACTTAATTAAGTTGAGTAGGGATTTACTTTTATTTTGGTAAGCAATAGCCCACTCTGTAGTCCTGCTCCCCTGCCGTCCACTGATTGGCTACAGATATGACAGTGCTCTGGGCCTCAAGTTGATGCTCATGGCAACACTAGTTCCATGTTTTGCATGTAATTATCGCACTTCAACAGTAAAAACTCTAGATACATTTTCCTCGTGAATCCACATCTCGGTTACATGCTTACCTGAGTGGGGATAACCGATCATTATTTGCTAACTATTATTTCCCTGGGTGAAATTCCCAAGGTGGAGTTGTTGTGCATCCCAGCATGGTTTCTCACGTATCGCTGTGTCAGCATCCCCTGTCCCTAGCAACACCCCCATCCTACCAGTGCCAGCAACCTCACAGCGAGAGGAAACACACATTTTGATGGACTTTTAATCACAAACTACACTAACGCATAATCCAGAGTATTATGCTACGTTAATGCCAAATATCATTCTCTGCTGTAGCAATACATTTTTTTACAACTGATCTAATCTGGTCTAATTTCCCTGCATATGTTTCTAGACTATAAAAACAGGTGGTGGTTTTCTGTGCACCACAAAAGGAGTCAGACGAGCTTGTGCAGCTTACAGCTTGCGGTGTAACCCCTTTAATGCCACATTTGGCGATTGTGGCAATTGTTACCTGCAGTGATCTCAGGCTGTAGAAGGCGCCAGAGTGAACCGTGCTGATGTCGTTGCCGTGCAACATGAGCATCTCCAGTTTCCGTAGTGACTTGAATTCCGAGCCCTCCACTCCTGTCAGGCTGTTGTAACTGTGAAGAGCAGAGAGCGAACGCGTCAGGTCACGGGTGTCACATGATCAATTTGAACGTATCAGTGGAAGTGGGCGGGACCGAAGACATCTGGAGGCAACGTGTGAGAGCAGACGGAGCTGTTCAATCTCAGTCTCTGTACATTAGAAAGTACTTGTCTTGTCTTATTTGTCAGTAAACAGTAATTGCCTTTCGCAGTAATACTTTTTACAAGGTTTTCTACTGACACAGTCTGTTTGTCTGTGTGTGTCTGAACAGGAATGCGTGTGTGTCTGTGTGTGTTTTTGTCTCTGTGTTGTGGTTGTGTCTGTAGGAGTTGACATGTGTTATACGGGTGGAACGAAGGAGACCATTCAATTCAAGGAACACGAGCTGGACGGAAAGAATGAGACGTTGACGCAGGGAGGAGGGGGGTGACAGAGGTCTGTGACCTCGGTTCACCTTTGAACTCCCAAACGACCCTCTTTAGGGTGACCGCTTACCTGAATGTCCCACCTTTGCAACAAAAAATACTGGCTTCATGTGTCATTTAAAAAGAGGCTTTGCTCAGATGATGCCACTTGTTTACATCCGACAACATCTGGCAGCATCATTACAAGTCGTGATGCTGCACTGGAAGCAATTACAGAGATGAACACATAGTTCTGACCATTCAATAAGCCTGACAAGTAACTGAAGAAGGTGTCTGTAGATTTAAGAGCTATCTGTTAGAAATACCCTAGCCCTCAGTCAGCTGTTTGTTTGTTCATGCTTTTTGACAATATCTGTTCTGGTTTTCTGCCCCTGCTTCTGTATGAGCTAATTTAGGCTGATGTCTGACTGATCAAGGCATGTCTTCCCTGATTGGTTAGGGGACCCCACCTTGCCTGTCTCACACACACACACACACACACACACACACACACACACACACACACACACACACACACACACACACACACACACACACACAAACACACTAAACACAAACACGAACACAATGACAAAATACACAACCCAAAGCCTACCATATATATATATAGACTCAGCTAACCCAGAGTTACCCCACACTAACCCAGGGCTAACCTGGAGCTAACGCAACATTAGCCCATGCTAAGCCAGAGCTAACCCAGCATCATGAAGTTCAACTGTGATCAACCCCTGCAGAGCTAATAAGGAGCAGCCTGTGTTCAGCATTAGGACGCTACAGGGCTATGAAGCTACGAGGCTATGAGGTCACAAGGCTATGAAGCTACGAGGCTATGGGGCTATGAAGCTATGAGGCTACGGGGCTATGAAGCTATGAAGCTATAAGGCTACGGGGCTACGGGGCTATGAAGCTACGAGGCTACGGGGCTATGAAGCTACGAGGCTATGGGGCTATGAAGCTACGAGGCTACAGGGCTATGAAGCTATGAGACTACGGGGCTATGAAGCTACAAGGCTACAGGGCTAGGGGGCTATGAAGCTACGAGGCTACGGGGCTATGGGGCTACGAGGCTACGAAGCTACAAGGCTATGGGGCTACGGGGCTACGAGGCTATGAGGCTACGGGGCTAAATGACAAATGTACTCTTTGTCAGTCGCTTTGGATGAAAGCATCTGCTAAATGCCCTAAATGTAAATGTAAATGTAAATGCTACGGAGCTACGGCGCTACGGGGCTACGGGGCTACGGGGCTACGTGGCTACGGAGCTACAGGGCTACGGAACTGGGGAGTTAGGGGTTAAAGGCAGAGTGCTGGCGGGGGCGTTCTGACCGCCGATGGAAAGAGTTTGGAAACACGGTTCCATGGGAGATTACGTGTCCTTGGCAGCGTGGGCGGAGCACGGGCGGAGCAGGCGTGTGCAGGACAACCTGATACACGCTACACAGATATTAATACACCAGAGAACACGCTTCGGGGGCTGCCTCTAAAGCTGCGCACATCCCGGTCCGTCCAGCAGGTCCAGGACGCTGCTCTCACCACCACACTGGACCTGCTCACTCCAGCAGCCAGCAGGGAACGGCGCATCATGATGTCATCAACGTGGTGACGTCAGGGGTTGATGTAAATATACAATCACAGATTAATCCTGGGATCTCTCAAACAGTACAGGTACCCCTCTGTCTCTGTCTCTGTCTCTCTCTCTCTCTCTCTCTCTCTCTCCCATATCTAATGGGGTGAGTTATGGTCTAGACAGCACTAGACCGAGAGGGCAGACATCATAAAAAGCTCCTTCCACCTGTTGTTCTGGGGCACCTGTCTTTGGTCTCCACCAGCTAACTGACCAAGCGCTTCTGGTCAGAAACAGGTGTGGTTTGATGGAGATCAGGTTGCAGGCTTTGATTCCAGATTACATCGTTCAGATGTAACCCCGGCCTGTAACCTGACCCACGCCAGTCCACTACAAGGAACCCCCCGTCCTCCTCCTCCTGAAGACCCAGAATGCATCTGAAAAACCTTTACAATGGTTGGATTAGCAGTTGTACCAGTAGTAGATCTGTAGGACTTCTGCTGGTACTGCAGGCTGTCCTAATGTGTCCGTTACGTCTGGACCCAGACCCCGCGAAGCAGCACCATGCTAATGACAGACATGGAGATGAATAATGATGCTCTAAATGCGGTGCCATAGGGTCTGACAGATATGGATGGGGAGGGATGAGGAGTCAGAGGCCTGTTTGGGTCCTCTGTCTGCAGGACAGCTGACTTCATAGTAACTCCAGCATATTGTTGTGGAGGAACTCTATTCTGATCCAACAGTGATCATGAGCGTTTCCTGGAAGCCACAGATAGCAGCGGCTGTGGGCTGTGGGTGTCATGTACTGCGGACTGTCTATAAATCTGCTGTGTTGAAGCATGGAGCCGCGGAACAGAGGGCTCTGGGAACCTCCAGGGTCTTTATGCATCTCAAGTCAAGTTTAAAAGCATCTGCTCATCAAATCCAAACATGATGAAGGATTATTATCATGATTAGCACAGGGGAGTCATAGTGAGGATAGCTACACCTAAACCTAAGCATTTCCAACGTGAGCTTTCTGTGTTATGGTCCAGTCTTGGTGCAGCTAAGTCTTTCCAGCTTGATCCTGCGCTGAACCACTCTCAGCTCGCTGCTACGATAGTGGAGGAAAACAAGACCAGACCAGGGAGGTTCATCTGGCGGTCAACAGTTAGATCTGTGGGGTTCAGAAGAGCTTCATCTCTCTATCATTAGCTGGGTGACAGAAGATAGCTTGGTGGACTTCATATTACTGAGAGGGAGCATCTCCAGGCTGATTCTCAGGCAGGAGCACAGACCCACCAAGACACAACACAACAATGGAACCAGAACCAGGCTGATTCTGACAGTGGTCCA
>OMKQ01046170.1:0-15030 GCA_900302335.1 Phycis phycis
TGTCCCCCGGTCCCAGGACTGGATCCCAAAACTTCTTCATCGCCTCGAATAACTCGCTCGTCCCTGTAATCTGGATGATTACTTCCAGTTCACTCTGTCTCTCTGTCTCTCTCTCTCTCTCTCTCTCTCTCTCTCTCTATCTCTCTCTCTCTCTCGCTCTCGCTCTCGCTCGCTCTCTCTTTCTCTCTGGCGATCATGAAAAGTGATAAACGGCTATGGTCGAGAGAGATTGAGCATTGAACTACATGTCTGGGGACAACAGGCGCGCCAAAACACACACACACACGCACACAGACACACACACACACACGCACGCACGCACACACACACACACACACTCTCAGTAGACCATTTAGCTTATGTCATTGTGAATCCCTCGCTCGTTCCCAGCATCTGTAACAGTTGTTCCCTGGGGAGGTTTTTTTCTTCTTCTTTTCTTTTCCAGTCTGGCTGACCTGTGGATTTTAACTAGAGTCAACTCATTTCTTTGTGCTTGTGTGTAGGCCTGCATGTCTACATGCACTCACCACCAGATTGTTGTGGTGAGTACGCAGGTGCATACACACGTGCACTTGCCTACAGACACACACACACACACACACACACACACACACACACACACACACACAAAAGCTTTTACATTGAGGTCTACCTTTGAGTAGAAGCACCAAGCAGTGACGGAGAAGATAGACGCTTCCTGGCTAGCCATAACAGACAGCACTGCGTGAATGCTTTAGGCAAGATAGTGGTTAGCTTTGCAACATAAGCCCTTGCAATGCTTGCAAGCCCATGTTTTCCCAGTTCTGAAGCTTTGCTCTAATCAGGAGAAGTCCCATTGATGTATTGATATATAGGTTGAGTTTAAGGGTGTGTCCTTACCTTGTGTTGTTTTCATTGCAGAGGATGGAAGACACTGTTGTGGAATTTCTTGAATGACTGAACTGACTCAGCAAAGTATAGAAGAGTATTTGTGAAGTATAGGTAGGTTAGCATCGTTAGCATAGTTGGTCCGTGATACTGGTCCAGACGCTCCTCATCTGCTAGGTCAAGCTGTACTTTCTTATGTTGGAATTCTCTGTACTTATTCATTTGGGTGATTTGCGCACAAGTGTAGACTTTATGAGTCTCAAACTCATACATTTTAAAGGATTAACTATGACATTATGTATTGTAGCACATTAAGTTAATGTTTTCCATTATCACACAAATCCAAAGAGGCAATTCGGTAGCACTTTAAAATAACTGCAACATTGACACATTAATAAAGCAATAGTAAATCGTGAATTCATCATGTATAAAGCATTGATTATGCTTGCATACTCATTAGTAAGCTATTCATAAGCAGTTAATAATTACTAATAAGATGGTGGTTCATAAGATAAATTATAAAGTACAAGCTAATTATTTACGAGCAATTTACAATGTGTTATGATGCTTTATAAACAAATAATACTGCAATGTATGCCTAGGTCAGGTATGGAGACAACATTAGTTCCATCTTTTTCCACCCTGTGCCTGACTAGGAATCTATAAATGAAAATCCTGGATTGATCAATTCAGGGTGTTAAAAAGTATTAGTTATGTCTTTTGTGTGCGCTCATCTAAAGTCAAGACTAGCTATGCCTATGCCTGACTTTGCATTTATAAAATAAATTTAGTACCATTGCACACCAGTATCAAGTAGTAATACATAGAAAGGCAAATATTGTCCTCACTTGAGTTGAGATCACAGAAAACTCTTATAAAACACGTTACAAAAGGTTTATCATCAACTTACGCTTTATAAATCATCTTAGAAACCATTATCTCATTATGTTAGTAATAATGTATCAGCGATTATGAATTGTTTCCGAATGTTAATTAATCTAGGTACATGCCTTATAAATGCTGGGTTTAGTATGAATTCACTATTTACTACTACTTTATTAATGACACAAAGTTGCATTCTTTCTAAAGTGCTACTGGCAATTCATTTCAGAGGTGCATTGCTGGGATTACAGATGAAAACAAATCTGCATTAAACATGAGTGAAAATGGGAGATGAGACTCATACAATTCAATATGTTCTTGTTGTATGTTGTATGTACACATTTTAGGAATAAAGAAAATGTTTACTCAATCTTTAATTCAACTTGAATTAAAGATTGTTTACTCAATATTTAATTCAACTTCAATTCAACACGAGTTTAATCAAATTGAGTGCAATGAGACGCCACTCCAACAGAGCAGCTGTTTAGACTAACCACGTACATTTTCATTCATTTCAACATCTTATTTAATTTCTATGAGTTAGTTTCAATCCTAAAAAAACTTGTTCATAGCCTGATATCCATATAATTTCATGAAATATTGGTAGAAGTTCATTCGTCCAAGTTTACTTTGATCTTTACAGTACAACACATACTGGATTTCTCGTAAAACTGTATAACATATGAGAAGGAGCAGACACAAGGAAATGCTAATTAGCTAGCATATATAGGCTACTAATTAATGAACATTATCTAGGGTTTACCGCAGCAAAGCCTTGGCAGATGTAGCATTATATGAATAAGTAAGTCCATCTGTCAGGGATAGTCTTTGGTCTAGTCAATTAGATAGTCTTAGTGGTATTTTAACTCAATATGCCTGCACTTTTTTTATTGATAAAGCCAACAAGGAAACAAGTCAAAGGACACACACACGGTGAATTAATGTAGCTTTAGCTAGCATATTAGTCTTTCTGATGGGTCCAGTTTTGACAGTTCTAGTCAATCAGTGAATAATTAACTGTCTGGATGGTAATACTGTGTTGACTTGAATACACGGTCACTCTTTTAATTAGAGTCTGCACGAGAATATGAGGCTTTGGCTGAGCGCAATTAATACAACTACTATTTTTCACTTTGAATTGACATACTAGGGGGGACCTTGAACATTCAACGATTTGAATCTTCGATACAAAATCTCACAGATACAATCTTTAATTGTGGAATCGGCATGTCAGGAACACATTGGGAGGATGGGGTTGCTGTGCAATAGCACAGCATCGCTCGGCTTCTAGAATTCAAAACCATGACGATACACAATGTTCTTTTGTGGGGGTGGGGGATTGACTCGGCCTTCTGCATTTGAAACCATTAAAATTATGTGAAAATAGTAGAATGCAAACTGTGTCAACAGCAGCTGTCATATCTTAACATTCGCACTGGTGAGAATGGTTCCCTCTGTCGGTCCTCTGTAGTGCCTTTTTGCTGCTAAATTTAATGGGATGCGTGAATGGTACATTCACATGCATCTCCCATTTGTAATCAGTCAGACGGTTCTACATTCTCTTTACTGATGCAGATTTTGGCGTGATCGGATGTAATTACCATGTGTAATTAGGGAGAACGATCTCTCAGTCCTCTCAGAGGCCAGCCACTGTTGATTCCATAGATGTATTAGATTAACTTTGATATTATTCAATATGATGTTGGCCTATATTATAGTATATTGGGCTAATAGTAGCCAATATTTTCTGTCAAATTGAATGCGGATGCTGACATGAACAAACATGCACGTTGTTGTCATTGTGAAACATTAATTTGTTTGGTGAGGCGGAGGCCCTGTGCCACGCTAAAGTAACAAAAATCATCATTGAGCTGCGTGTATTGAATCAAATATGATAAATCCAGTCGATGATTTGTCTGGCCTGACGAATCAAATTCGACTTTGCAAATTCTTAGTCGGGGACCCTTATGACATACACAAGTAATCCCTCATCTTAAGGAGGAGTTAAAGAAGGGGTCACTTTAGTTTCAACCATGTCCAACGAGACCTTAAACACTAAAATTGAGGTCAATTTCAGTTACCATACAAAATGAAAGTCAATGCAGCAGGAAATGAAAACTGGACTGGTTCACTGCATCATATTTTTTGTCCAAAATCATCGGGACATTTTGTGTCAAATGTATAAAATGAAACCTAGCCACTGCTTTGAACCGCTTCAAACCGCTTCACTTCTTTCAAAGTTGGAGCCGTTTCATTCCGGCTCGCAGACCTCATGCAGCACCCTGGATGAGGGAGATATAATCAGGACCTTCTCGCCTTTTTCCTCCACATACAAAATTGATGTAGGGAGAAAAGGAGCACAGGGTTGATTGAGCTGTGGGTGGATGGTTTTTTTTATTCTTTAGACACTGGTGATTTAAAATAAATTTGAACTAAAATGACAGCTGCAAGATGTCTTAGTAGCCTATGAATGGCCATGATGACAAATTGATGGACCTGAATGCTCCCGCCAGCGATGAAACAACTGATTTATTGAAGCAAGCATTAGATGTCATAGAGCTATGTTATCTTTATTCAATAGCAGTGATATTTCCTGAGCCGGTTTCATTTTAAACCTGAAGTGAGACTGATCTCTCAACAGGAGGTTCAGCGAGGAGAATGAAGAAGGAGGGAAAAGTTATGATGGTACAGCTGGTCAAAATGCAAATTCTTTCAAATAAATCTGTCTTAATTTGTCTTGAGCTAAACTCGACTGAGGCACAAAAAGGTGTTTGAATCTGAATAAAATTACACAACGTTGTTTCCATGGCCAGAAGCACCATGAACAGTTCTCAACAATGTATCTCTAACTGCCGTCATTTGATTTTTAGTGTATAGCATATTAGATAGAGAGACTCTATTATGTCACCATTAGTTAAAAGTGTCTGGAAACTGTAGCAAGCTGGTTTTAGGGATGCAAGCTTAAACGTTTGTTGTGTCACCGTCCATAGTCAGCAGAGATTGTTTAACACAGAAAGCGTAGCAAGAAAGATAATTATCCTTATTTTATTCGTGGAAGTTTGCAAACCTGGCCCAGTAGCGACATAACCAATATCTGAAACGGCCCAAATATCAACTTTCAAAAAGACTGGTATTCATGCTGCTTTTCGCTGTGGTCTCCAACACTGAGGCCTACTCACACTACAAGGGAGCAACAACATTTGTCCTTAATTGGCATGGTAACACCATCTGGCAGCTAGGGGGATACTTTGTTGAGGAAAACTACCAAACCGTCTCGGATGCCAGGTCTCCTTGAGGTGAGCAGTGGGGACGTTATGATGGATTAGAACTTCCTAATCCAATGCCTGGTGGCAGAAACCAATGTCTCTCTGGCAATAGCACCCATTCCTGGATCCCAAGTGTCTAACACTACCCCCCAGAGGGGACTGCAGGTGCTTCCTCTACTTATTATAATTGTTTGGTTGATTAACGATACATTTGTGCCGGAATTAGCCTGAAACTGGTGCCTCAGCATAAATGCGTTTACTTGATGGGAAGTTGAATGTATAATGTGTACATGACTACCTGCTGGTAACTGATGTTGCCATAATATGACATATTAATAGTTGTTGTATTAATACTATTGATAGTAATATTCATATTATTCATGGTTTTAAAGTTAATTATTTTTCCTAAAAAGGAAGAAACTGCTGCATGGCACAGAGCAGTCAGGTGGTAGTGGTCCCCTTATGTGATAAATCTCTATTATTCAGGGGATAGAAAGGTGGAAATGGCCTCCTCTCTAGCTGTCATTAAACATCATCATAATGAGTGTAACTCAGGAGGCTTAGTGTTTGGTTTTAAATCATGAAGTCTGTTAACAATTAGTCTCACAAATCAGGTTTTAGATTAATTCTCTAAAGTTGGCTCAGACTCTGTGCCTTCTGCCCAGAGGAGTTCTGCCATAACAGAGGACTGCTGGATCCCAGATTAGTTAACAATGAGAACTTCTATATGAATTGTCATTAGCTATTGACGTGATGATTGTATATTTGTGAGCCTTCTACGGAAGGCTGTTTCCTCTCCCCGTGTGTTAAAACATCTCAGCAGCCCTATACTGTAAATACAAACTCCCTGTGTGAATAAAGACTCCTCCCGTCTCTACGATGATAATTAATACCCTGGGAAAACCCTATGCTATACACTAGTTACCTAAAGCTAAACATAGATTGTTTCTAATGGAACAAGCTCCTCTACATAACTCATGAACATAGTTTGATTTGGTTGACCTGTAATTAATTGTGTTCATTTGTAAATTTCATAAAGCAATTTGTTATTTTGCCATGTCTTGTCCATGTCCATCATTGTGGACTCTTGATGTCAGGTTTATTTTGTGTCAGCCTTTGACAGAAAACACAAATATCAGGAAACAGGGTGTGACTCACAGGAAGTAGGAATTGCAGTCAAAAGATGGTATGCATTTTTGATGGTGTGGTCAATTATTTTGTTTGTTTGTTTGGCGTGCACCTGTATTTCATTTTACACTTTTTTCTACTGTTTTCTATTGATTGACATTGTTAATCCAAATGTTAGTATATTGGAGTTGTTTGACATCTCAAAGATGCAACATTCTCATTTCCTGGCTTATGAAAGTTTGGTTGACTGTTTAGCACTTGGCAAGTCAACAGACCGTGGGAACAGAACATGCGTTATAGGCCTACACCATTACTGTATGGCTCAAGGGAAAGGACAAACCATGGTAATAATTAGTAATTATAATTAATTGGTTCATGATTGTACCAAAGAGTACTTCTGACATGACTAAGGTGGGATTGCTGGGTTCATTAAGCCCATCGTGTTTGAGAAGCACGAGAAAGGTTTTCTCTTCCTCTTGGGAAAACTGTTTACATCACATTCATGAACGCGGTACGGTATGTCATGTCTATACATACAGGTACATATGTATTTATATATACTGTATATGGTCATATTTTGTATCAAAGTGGTTGCTTAGAAAAGCATTTCTCACACCATGTGTCACGGGCCAGCAGCAGGCCACACTCAAGATGGATGTTATTCGAGATTATTAGATTATTATTAGATTATTAGTTATATTTACATAGTTGTTGTCGCTGGCTGTTTATATGTGCACTAATACCGTCAAATACTTTTGGACCCATCAGACCACAACATTTTCAACCAATTCTCATTCTGCGTCATTCACAAAACTGCCCCCCAACTTCACTCTGACATTAATGTTAATTCGGAGATCAAAGTTTTGTTGATCTGTGGTCTTACTGATGCAGGTCTAAGTGGGCCCTGGAGGAGGACGCTCAATAACTGCTGGGCGCGGGCTTAATACAAGTTTGTGAAATGCTGGCTCGGAGCATGTTGCTTTGCATGAACAATCGACATGCTTATTTATTTTGTGTTTACAAAATGGTTGGGTTGAGTTGGCCTCAATGAAATACTCTGACTTCAACAAATCCAAGACAGTATGAATATGTATGACTTGATATCATCAAGTTGATCTTTGATATACAGTATGCACTGTGTTTGCTGTGCTCTGCTGAAGATTAGAGTGGGAGAAAACAGGGATTCAGCAGAATATGATTTGAGGTTAGTTTACACATAAGCAGGATAAAATGCACACACACACACGCGCGCGCAGCGAGGAAATCTTTTTCACATTCAATGCGCTGAACCATCCATGTTTATGAAAATTAGAGACGCTGCAGATGTTTGAACACCCGTCTCTCTCTCTCTCTCTCTCTCACACTCTCGTTCTCTCTCTCTCTCTCTTGCTCTCTCGCTCTCGCTCTCTCTCTCTTGCTCTCTCGCTTTAAATAAAAATAGACTTCATTACCCCAAACTACCTCATCTATCATCATGACAATCTTTAGGAATGATAAACAATGAAATGACACCAAATAAAATATATCGCTAAACCTTTATTTATTTTTATTTACTCAACCTCTTGTCTCATATTCATAGTTTTTTTTCCATATTTTTAAAATACATTTTCTGTGAAGTGACAGCACATTCTGCACAATCCAAAATGAGTGTACCAACAGGAGAGGCAGTCATCTTGTTATTCCTAATGTATGTTCTCTACAATTGCCTAATTGATTCATCGTCTGCTCATACACAGAACAGAATAGCAGTCTGACAGCCCAGCTAGCTGGCCCCACAGGCCCATTGTCTCTTACCCATTCCAAACACTGGGATGCGAACGAGAGAGCATTAGCAGCAGTCAGCGGGAGAGAGCTCAATGAGTGACAGTTGAAACTCAATTTGAACTGTAATTGTTTTAATGTAAACTTAGAAGCTTCAGCGGATTGAGCTCTCCATTTTGTAAAAAGGCCACAGCCCAACTCAGCAATGTTTGCCACTCATAGTGTTGCTATCTGAGATGAGATCTTTCCTGAGACGTTTTTTCTCAAACTATTAATTTTACCATTTTCTTATTTGACTGACAAAGCATAGCATTGAAGTGAGCTCGATTTGACGCCACTGTTTGTTATTCTCAGATAACTGACATTATAAATCTACCACAGTCCAATAATTACGCTAATCTTATGGGGGTTGAATTGAAAGATTGCCAGTTCATGAAAATGTCAGTGCCAATGATTCTGGACAATTATGGCCAAAATGCGGTGTTGAGATGTTTCTTCTGAACAATTAATAAATGAGCTCAGACTTCAGTTTGACCTCCTGGCGGTAAAGGGTGATCATTATTCAAGTAAGGAACATTGAATGATAACCCAAATATGCCAGAACATCATGAAGACAGCTTTTTCTTTTTTGAAACCACAGCATTGCTCCAGCACTAAATATTTCACAATGATTTTAATCAATAAAATCATGTGCGAGAATGACAAGCATGATGTAACCATAGCAACGTACATGTCCCCAAACATGACATGTGAGTGAATGGCAGGCTGTAACTGTACCTTCCTCCTGGAAATGCTCACAAGCATGCCCTTATGCCCTTGCTTGCATACTTGAGGCAAATAATTACCAATCCTTAACAAACACACACGGCTATTCACTAGTAATTGCCTGAAAGATGAAGTGTGTGCTTGCTTGTGTGTGTGTCGTGTTTTTTCTCACACACACACACACACACACAGTTCGATAACCCCTAAAAGGAAAAATAACAAATTCCTCTTGAAATTTTGCATATGCATTTGGGTAAATGCAAAAAAAGCAGGAAGATGCAAGCGAAACAAAATGGGGATAAGTTATAGAAAAATATTCTCTATAGCAACATGCCTTGCCGAGGGCACCGTGTACATCTGTGTGTCTATGTGTCTGTCAGACTATCTGTCTCTCTTCATGTGCGTCTGATTTTCTTCTGTCATGCCGTTGTTGAGATGAGAGTGCCGAGCGAGGTTCACAGAGAGCTCGTGGTAACAGACACAAGACAAGCAGTGTCCACATTCCTACCATTATCTCTGATGCATTTATTTATTTTACCATTATACATTTTATTCAGAGCTTTGTATTTTCCATCAAAATGAACATGTGGGTCACTCTTCCGACACAAATAGCACCAAGCCCATTTGAAATCATATCTATTATTAAAAGCGCTCATTTACATTTACAAAACCTGGCTAATGACCTTGAAGTGCTGAACTAATTTCACTTTAAAACTCATTAAGACCCCATAGCTTTCCCCAAGCGATTAGGGAACAATTCCAACGTAAGAGCCATGTTTTTCCTCCACCAATGCAGTGACATTATCGATTTCATCCACAGATGTGCCATGTGCTGAGGATGTGTGGATGCTGTTGTCAAACTAAAGGGCCCCTATGTGCAGCCATTACATGCCATTTCAAAATCTACCCAATGATGTTATCACAGATGCCCATATCTATGATAGATCAGCCGACCAGTTGGTAAAGTCCACTGGGTAGGCTGGTGGTAAAACAGGGGTCTTCATCCACCTCTGTGCCTGTACTGCCTAATAGTATTGTCTAAAAGTATTACAGGGAAGTAGTACAACCCAGTGTTCAACAAGGTCCCAAAGCACATCTCCCAGGTTTAACCAGCAGGATTCTGCCACTGCATTACAAACCTCTGTGCTCCAGGAACAGCAGCTGAAACCAGTTCAGAATGTACACAACAGTTTGTGTATGATTTGAATCCAGTGGCGATACTAAGAAACAAAGAAAGCTAAAACCTGTGCTTAATTCACCCTGAAATTATCTTATCACCTAAAGAACTTACATTTAGACAATCTGTCCAGTTGTAATTAGCTTTTTAGGTATATCATTAAGGATGAAGAATCTTCTGACCTACACAAATGAAAAGACCTTTTGTGATACTAAATACATTGCTTGGGTGTTCCTCTGAATGGCGACCATCTGTGTTTGTACCAGAGTGCCGTGTTCACGATGTATTTCGACGTCCTGTCTTCTCCTGGTGCCATCCTCTTTTTGCTCAGATCACTTGGTCTGTGGGCTGATTTGTTCTGACTCCCTCACGTGGACAGCTGCAGACGCTCTGTGGAGCCATCAGCAGTTTGAGGGACTCGGCTCCATGCTGATCCTTCCTCTCTCCGCCTGTCTGCCTCGTTCACACATTAGTGTGGCTCATTATTTCACTGTTTCATTTCTGGGTTTTTTTATCTGCTTTGACTGTAACCCGGTGATGAAGAACTGGGGGTGAGGGAGAAGGTCAACAACAACTTATTCTAGGGGGCATTTGTATTCATGCTTTTTATAGCCGCTGGCAATTGTGTGATCGCCTCTGATTTTCAAGTTAGATTCAGTTTTATTTTACCCTTGTTTACCTGTTTCTCTTCTTTTAGATCATCAAACTGAATCTACATGCTAGCAGTTCATTAACCTTGGATAGTTGTAATATGCCATGGTATATGATTATGGCAACAGAGAGAGAGGAAGTTGTGCTTAAGGCATAAGGTTTCAGTCTGGATTTATGAATTCAGAATTTCCTGCAGGACTGGGCCCAGTGTTGTGTGTTGGCGAAGCCCAGGTACGTAATATTAAATAGTGGTGTCCCTCAGGGCTGTGTTTGAGCTCACTTCATATTCCACATCTACACAAATTAAATTGACCTGCACTGGCACTGACTTGATGCTTTTTAACAATATGCTGATGGTGTAACAGTATGCTGGTGGCCCATCTAGACAACTACTCTCTGTCCACGTACAGGTAGTGTGTAGATTTGCTTATTATTTGGTTTAAAGAGACCTCTATGGAGCTCACCATCTCCTGTGCAGCTCAACCATTGAAATAGAGGTTGGATTCCCACCCCATAGGCATAGACAAGCAGCCTCACATGCTGACTGGCTAGTGTAAACTAAGGCCCAGAAGATTTAACCTCCATCTGAAGAAGCTCCACCCTCTTTCACATCAAGAAGGACATTTTAAAAAATGTAATCACTGAATCTGTTCTCACCGCTCAGCAACATCAAATCTTGGGACAATTTCCTCTCTGCCAGAAAAAAACCCAAACCTAAATCAAAACTCTCGTGGATCATTAATCAAGCGAGTGCCACCCAATGTAATTCATCAGAACTCTACACCCAGTCAATTAGAAGAAGAAAAACCCTCTCAGCACACAGAGCCCCCCTCATACCCCCACCCTTAGATTTCCATCAAGTTCCCATGGCCTTTAAGAATCTTAAAATCCATCACAAGGCCCTCTCTCTCACAGCCCTCAGAATCCTCAGTCTGCACTTTATCCTCATTGCCCTTCTGCTAACACGTTTGCTGGGAATTGTAGTTTTTGTTGTGAGGCAAAGGTCACACATGTTCAGAAACCGGACTGGTTTGTTGTTTGTTGGCTGGTTGAACATCACTAAGATCTTGTTCCTGAGAGGACTGAGTGCGGCAGTTCAGTCAAATTCACATCACTGTTGAACAGCTGTATATACGAAAGGTGGCTTTTGCAAGCTGGGTGGTTGGTGAAATTTAGATGAAGTGTCATTGCTCTCGCTTGCGATTGTTAGGGGATTAATATGGAAACTGCAGTCTTTCGGAACAGTTAATCCTATGGGCTGAGGGAACCTATGGCGTAACCAACCTGTCATTTTATTCATCTTTAACTGAACATCAAATCAAAAAGCAATACCAAGGGGCCGCAATCACTGACAGATAGTTTGAATGAGTGGATGGGTTACATATGGAAAATTGTCAGCAAAAGAAAATATGAATCTCACACAGTACATCCTGGAGACGTGTGAGGTAATCCACTGATTACATTTGGTATTGATTTCCTTGGGATAGAATCTTTATGATTATTGGAAAACAGGCACAAACCCCTCTTTCTGTGTGTGTGTGTGTGTGTGTGTGTGTGTGTGTGTGTGTGTGTGAGCATGGTCATGAGGTTCATCACCATTGAAATCACCATGATGGGGTTTGATGGCAAAGAGCTGAAGTACAGAGTCAGAGGAAATTTTTGAAAATACAGGCCATGGTTAAGTTAGCATGACCCATTTATCTCCATAGCAACTGCTGAAATGAATGCGATTCATTGAGTAACCAACTCGTTCCGACAACATACCACCAAATCATACTCAGCAAGTTCAAAAATAAGGAAAGGAAAGAAGCAATTTTCACAGGATTGCACAGAAACAACATGAACTGTATTGACAATATAAAGAAGCAACAACACTATTTTCAATTGGTGTAGATGAGGGCTCTGAAAATATGTAAAAAAATAATAAAATGTGTGTGTGTGTGTGTATGTGTGTGTGTGTGTGTGTGTGTGTGTGTGTGTGTGTATGTGGAACTTGGTGGGGGCCACGGTGAGATCAGTGTTCACAGTCCTGATGACCATTTCCCCACACTGGATAAAAATATGTTCAGATTCACCATTGCGTAACTCAAACGTTTTGTGAATTCTAGCATAACAATTATAAGAACAGTAAAACCATTTGGAAGTGAACTATTCCAATTGTACTTGTATTAAAAAAAACTAGTGATTTCTCAGGCTGGGAACTACTGGAAATAATTCATGTTTTCTAACTGAGAAAAAAAACGGAATATCCTTATGTATCCTTATAACAGACAGAAATGGCTATGCATGTTTTATTTATCGACTATTTAAAAAACATGTTTTTGAGAAAAACTCAACCATGAAGGAACTTACTTTTGAACAAATTCCACAACAACATAACTCGAGACGGATTCAGTCCCCTGAACCTTTGATTGTGTAGTTTGTTCTGTGTGCTCTGGGGTTTTAACATGATGGATGCAGCAGGATTGAGAATAGGTTTCTATTCTTAATCCTGGGGAACAGGACAAGAGAGACAGAATGAGAGAGAGAGAGCGAGAGAGAGAGAGAGAGAGAGAGAGAGAGAGAGAGAGAGAGAGGGGGGGAGAGGGAGAGAGAGAGAGAGAGAGACCGTCAGACAGGCTGCAACCAAAGTAATGAGCATTTGAAAAGCAGAAGATGAAAAGAGTATCAGCCATGTTTTATTCATGTAGTTTGTTTTTAGCCTGTCGGCTTGCATTTGGCAGCCGCATCAACGCAGACACCGTCGCACATACTGAGGGTTGAACACTGGTGATTTGTCTCCCAAATGTTATCTCCGAGTCAGAAATACTACATCAGCATGTATCACAAATGTCCTCACGCACGGGAATTGCGCATAAGCACACACACACACACACATACATATGTATATATATATATACATATGATGGTCATAAAGATGGTGGTGGTGGGTGTGTGTGTGTATATTGTGTCATTTAGCAGACACTTTCATCCAAAGCGTCTTACAAGTCACAGCTATCAAAGCGTTCAGCCTACAATCAATATTGAAGAACTACAAAAAACAGCAAAGTGCTGCATCGACACATTTTGAAAAATAAATAAATAAATAGAACCAAGAGTGCAGAGCAACTTTTGCAATAACAACATTGAAACAAAGTAATACACTGTCTAAATGCAATGAGCGCATGGATTCTGTAGTCTATACAGTATATATATACTTGTGGTTCTTTGACTGGCATGGAAAGAAACAACACAACACTCCCAGTCAACTGTGGATTTTAACCAATTTCTGCGTTCCTTGTGTTTCCAGGAGCAGTCAGAGTGTTGAATCTATACTTATCTCTACTATTTGGGCTGAATGAGTTGTGTATGTATTTTTGTAAGAAGCCCTGAAGTTCCCAGAGCTGGAGTTGGACCTTATTGTCCACAGCAGGTGGCCTCTTGGTGCTGAGATGAAGAGAGGAGATCCAGCATGGGCGTGATATCACACAGACATACTGATATGAGTCCCGGCATATGCTGTGAATATAAACTTTTTGGCAGCCCTATTTGGCACTGGTGCTCATGTTTTTGGACATTATTGACTGCTGTCTTCCAGCAGCTTCCCGGACAGAAAAGAGACTTTAATCTTCTTTTCTTTCTTACGGTCCAAAAACTAGCCAAGAAAAGAAAAGTTCACACAGATTTACAAGTCTTTTAATTCTCAAATGATTCAGACCTTTTATCTCGACAAAAATTGATCTTGTGCTTCTCTGCAAAGCGCATTATTCACATGGTCTTCTCAAACTCTGCACAGCCGCTGTTTGACTCCAACGTCCCTTGTAATTCTGAAACATACGATGCAAAGAGCAGCTCTTTGTCAGCTCTCCACAAGTCAAAACACTAACTGGACTCTCAGGTAAACATCACACTTTATTCCTATGAAGCTCTTTTTTTCCTACTTCTTTCACCTTTTGTTTGGCGGCGCCAGGCTTCTGAACCCATATAGGGAGCCCAATTTAGCAGCTGGTGTCAGTGGAAAAGGTCTCTGTTGGAAATATTAGGTCGTTGACACGGGAGATGACGACATGATGATGATGAGTGACAGGCGAGTGACACTGTGTGCAAAGGGCCATTTTATCTGTGTGTTATTCAGATGTTTGCTGCTTTTAGCTCTGCCAGGAGGAAGGTAGATGTTTGAAGGGAAGATGAAGAGATGGGGGGGATGGGTAAGTGAAGGGTGTTGCTAGCCTCTCTCGCCGAGCATCCGAGCTTGATAAACACAAGAGATTGAAAGAGAGGTTGCAAGGGCCTCTGGGAGAAGGCTTCTCTCTTTCTCGCTCGCTTTCGCTCTCTATCTCTCTCGCGCTCCCTTCTTCTCTCTCTCACTCAGTCTCTTTCTCTCTCTCTCTCGCTCTCTCTCTCTCTCGCTCTCTGTCTCTCTCTCTCTCTCTCTCTCTCTCTCTCTCTCTCTCGTGCTCTCTTACTCTCTCTCTCTCGCTCTCGATCTCTCTCTCTCTCTCTCTTACTCTCTCTGTGTGTCTCTCTCTGTCTCTCGCTCTCTATCTCTCTCAC
>OMKQ01046173.1:0-15345 GCA_900302335.1 Phycis phycis
GTGTGAGACAGTAGTCCCAAAGCCTCCAGGGCCAACATAGAACATTCGAGTACATGATGTAAAATACACAGCTCATATTACTGAACCAGGCGTCATCAACAACTTTGGGTAGAATCATTGTATTGATATTTGAGACATCATATGAATCACAGTCCACATCACAGGCCTTACCACAGAAGTACTCTGAGAACATGGACTCAGACGTTTTTAAGAAGGAGTAGCTGAGCAGGGCCTTGTGATAGGAGTTCATCTCCGTGCTTTCAACGTCTACTTCTGGACAGCTGGCTAGGTAGGAGCCGAAGCTAGCCAAGGATATAAACTTCATAAGTTCCACATTTGGGACATAACCAAAGCTGCAGTCGTAGGAGTACGTGCCGCCTACCTGTTAGGGCAAGAGGGTGGAGAGTACATCGTCAGATCAAACCTAAGCCTCCAGTCGTATCCTCCCATGCACCCAAATACAACACAGCGCTGTATCTTTACTGATCTCATCAAATAGTTACAAATACATTAGATTCGAAAATGTGTTCTCATGGAGAACGTAACATTCTACAAAATACAAACAAAGATGGCTCCAGTGTATCATCGACATGACACATCAATTACAGATTTCCTATTTTCAGCATTGTATTCAGCATTCTATTCCTACCTGGACATTTTTCAAATCAAAGGCATACTTATTGCTCACTGACACAATACGCTTTGTACCTGGACAAAAGAACAGGCAATGGTTCCACTCCGGAGCTGGTTTAAGAGAGTCTCACACACTGCCACATCAGGCACGCTGGTCACTCCATCCGTGATGATAATTATGCCTGAAAAGGTAGATGGTGACTGATTTGTGAGCTTGTTCCGTTCATTGCGAGGCTAGAACTACATGGTTTAGACTCGTGCACTTTATCTTTCATTTGCTCTCATTGCAATATCTAGGAGCATGCCACAACCAGAAAACTGAAAATGAAACGAGACAATAACAACTCAACCTTAGCAGCCACAAACTAATTACTTGGATGAAGTTCTGGGGAAACATACCTGCGCTCGAGTTCGGGGGCAGCAACTGAAGGGCCAGAATCCCCTGGCGAACCATACTGACCAGTCCTATGTCAGCCGACACCATCGTAATGCCCTGCTTCTTGTGGAACTGGCTGTCCAGCTTGCCGCCGTCAAGTGAAGCACTCATAAGAGGCTGTTCAGACTATTGGGAGAAGGAAAATAATGATTGAATACGTTTTTTGATAGAAAATGTGTTGTCTGATAGGGCAATCATTATATGTCATACTATTTAATGGTTAGATGTGAAGTACATCGTCCATTACAATGGCCCTCAAAACATCACGTCAACATCATTTGAAATTATTCTTATGAATGCCATTAAAAGTCTAGTCACTGATTTACTAAAGCAAGGAGAAATATAACCCTATAAAAAAGGACATATGAAGAGTCGCTGTGGATATGGAAATATATTGTATTCTATTGTGTAATAACCTTCACAATTGGGTTATCTGACCTGCTCATGCTGCTGCTGCAGAACCTCTGCAATGTTGTTCTCCACTGCTCTGAGCTGCTGGTACACCTGATGCAGGAACTGCTTTAGATCTATGCAATCCAGCTGGCAGCACTGGACCAGTACCTGGGGAGCAAAGGAGATAGTGGAACAGTTGTTGAAGAAGAAGGAGAAGAAATTGCATGCACATTTGTACTTGGCCTAAAACACTGGGATACAAAGCAAAATGTACAAAACACCAAGGTTTTTTGCATTCTCGATGTGCCACAAAATCTAAATTTGTGTTAACACTACTCAAACAAAGGCACACACATGAAGGAAGAACCATGAAGAGGACTCACCTGGTGGGAACTGAGACCAATGATTGAGGAATATGCCAGGATGGTTATGAAAATCTTTGGCTGGAAAACTTGATTGGTGCCAGGAACTCGGAAGGGTCGAGCGAGGCCAGCGAGACATTTTGACAGAGCATTGAAGACTTCATCGAATATCAGCTTTCCTGCACTGTCATCCTATGAAGCAGAGTGCAAAGTAGTGCTTACTTTACAATCCACAAAGATCAAAGATTACATCAACGCAAAAGAAGTTTGACAATAAACTATTCCAAAGCAAATGTATTTGATTAAATATGGTATTTGTTTGATTTTGGACAGGTGATAAATGTATAAATATAAAAGACAATGGAACAACACCATGGCAATCAATGCAAAAACTCCATAATGGGTAAGCCAGCCTTTACCACAATCCCAGTAGAGGGGCTGAGGTCCAGTTCAATGACAAAGCGGTATCTGCGGGCCAGGAACATGGCCCGGGTGGACGGTATCAGCATGCAGGGTCGGGCTGTTGGAGGCTGGTCTGGCTGCCATCCTTTGGGCAAGACACTTAGCAGGTCGAGCTCGTTCTCCGAGTGTAGCTGCAGATTGACCGTTGCAGTGTTAGCAAAACATAAGACACTCTACGAAGAGAAAACAAAAGTCCAGACTGCACACATTATATCTGTGGCCAACTTCTATTTGCAAATGGGTGTTGGCGAGGAGCTGTCACATTGATAGAAAGAGCATTGTTTGTGCGTTGATGAACATTTGATTTGAAAAAGTATTCATGCAAACACGCGTTTGATAAGATCATTTGCACATTCCTGCATAATGATCATGAGATCTGATTGTTACATCGTTTTATAAATCAGGGACAAAAACCGAATCAACACCAAGGCCTTATGTGTAGCCAATGGAATATAGAAATACAGCTGAATAAAGAAAGAATACAATGTATCCAGATGAGCTAGATTTCATTTATATAATTATAGTCATACTTATGGTCAATGTAATGGAATTGAATCAAGATGTGTTTAAGATTGCTTTGCCATGTTTGTATCAACTTTGTGATCACGCAACATCCAGGAATCCACATGCCTCCGTCAAGTTATGTAAATGTTCAAGAGAGAACACTTCCGTTTGACACGTTGAATAAGATGTATGCATATATTTGCTTATTTCGCAAAGCCTTAATAGTGGAAATCGGTCATTAAATGTTTGTCCCATTAGGATAGATTTTGATTATTTCATGGCCTTAACAACCAGGCATATTTTTGTCATGTGCAGATAAATTACATTACAAAAACGAAAAGAGAGATTACTTGTTTGTGGAATTATCACAAAGTGAACATTACTTCTTTTTCACAGAGCTGACAGTGCACCAATGACAACATCCATGAGTTTACATGAGTTAAACACTGTGGTAGTCAGGTCCAACCTACCAGTTCAGACTTTGAGGTCGGCCTGATGACTTGGTTGAGTTTACCAAGAAACCAGGCAAGGCGTACATTCCTGGAGATCCGGTACTCCTCCTTCATCAGCAGGTATATTTGGTCTGCTTCTTCAATCTTCAAATCGAGTGAAGTTCAAAGACATGTATACGTTACATTGCATACATTACTTGTACAATTAAAATATGTATGTCTTTCAACACGTGAAAGACAAGACTTGAACCTCTAAATTCTTGCACAAAGATCACTAAATACTGAGGGGAGCATAGGTCGGATGCCATTATATTACTATTATGCATATGATGATGTTGTTGGAGAGTTCCATTGGCTGCAAGTTTAATGCCAGCAATTCGTAGTTTCGTAAAGAGACGGTAACTGACAAATTCAATTAATGTTGCTTCATCAACAGAGGTTTTGTGAAGTTTTATTACGAGTGTTTGAATGTGTAAAGTAGCAACTCATTTGAGGAAATGTAATGTTTGTTTCTGCTTCATGGCAAAGAACTTCCTCTGTGCTAAGGTTAAGTTTATAGACCTTATCCTTTATCTGTCCTAATTTTAATTCATCAAAAATTACATTCCGCCTCTGCTATGGGTTGTGTAGCTGTCAACACCGCATGTTCTCAGCACACGTTACTCATATTTAGACAACTACTAGGTTGTAATGAAGATACCTCATTGTCCTGTCTTTCCGCCATCCCGTGTGTAGCATAACTTGCAGATCCAAGGGATGAACCACGGCCCTCGAGTCTGTTTTGGTTTTGGTTTACTTTGATTGTTTTTTTTTTATCTTTTTCGCGTCGCAGTCTCTTGTACGCTTGTTGTTTATTTCGTTGAGCTGTACTTGACCTGGAAGTGTCTGATATTGATTAGGGCGCGATTCATACTAAAAGAACGACCCGGCGGTTTACTTAACTGCACTGTGAATATGTTTATATTTAGTCATACATTCAAAAGTGCATCCAATTTCAATGTTCATGTGCAAAACATCTTAACGTTCAAATTTAGTAAAAGGCACCCAAACACGTTTCTGTACGGACAAGTTGAACGCTGCACCGATGACCATACTTCCTGGTACGCACGTTGTTTTCCGGTTACACTACTGCAGTGACAGCAATCAATAAAAATATGAATACAATTAAAACAATTTGTACATTACCGTATTCAGAAAAACAACGGTTAATGTATTAATTCATAATTTAGTTCCGCTATCCTCAAAAGTTGAATAGTCCATTTATTTTTTGTTAGTTCTATAGTGTGTTATGATTACGCATTGCTGACGTATTTGATCTCCATGTCTATTTACACCTCTTGCCTGTCATCTGGTTGTTCCAATCCCAAAGTAAAATAAACGAATACAATACACATGAAATACCTTTGGGTTTCGTGTTTTAGTTTATGCAACTTATGACTACATTTTGGTCGGACGTAACAGGTCTTGTTTTCAAGGTTGCAGTTTATTAGTGTGAAATGTTGGTAACGTTATGGCATTCAACGTCTAAAACAGCCATCATTCATTTCACCATATTCCTCTGTCCTCGTCAATATGTTTATGCTAGGCACATGTGTCACAGTGTGTTGATATGTAGACACAGAATAGAAATACCTTTAACATTTTGTAATTATTTTATTGTTCAAATGAACGTACTATGGCGGAGAAAGAAAAAGCGCATTTCTGTCAGGTGTTCTTGATCTGTAAGCATTTTAATGGTCACAACCATAGTCAAAGATGCATACATATTATATAGTATAAGCATGAAATCAATTAAGTTATACAATTAGAAAAACGCATTATATATCAATTATTTAGTAAAACACCGAAATTTGCCTGTATCTTGACCCACAGATGCAAATTAATAATACAATAAATGGAGAAAGAAGGAGAGCAAAACTGCGCATGCAAATGCCAAACATGAAATATTGGACTAACTGCTCCCTAGTAAGCGCAGGACCAGCTCCTCATCTTCAGCCAAGGAGAGCCCTGTGTCGAGAGGCTGGTGATGCACCGTTCTCTTCCTTTTGCTTGCTGGAGACACGTCACTGTCCTCGCAGCTGCTTTCCCCATCTGTGCTCGGCTTAAAGCTTGTCTGCTGCTTATCTGGATCTGGCAGTGTACTGGGGTCAAACTCCTCACCACTGTAATCCAGGTATGCCACCGTTTCCTCCTCCTCCCCCTCCTCCTCCTCCTCAGATTCATCTGTGCGTTTGCTGGCTTCTCTCCTGGCAGCCATAGCCTTTAGCCTTTTCTCTCTCTTTTTCTCTTTGATTTTGCGGTTGTATTCCTGCTTGTCAAACTCTTGGTCCTCATGCTTGAGTCTCTCCCGAGCCTTTTCCACATTGATACCAGAGAACTCCTCCTCAAGGTCTTCATCGGTGGCCTGCACTGCAGACCTCTGAACCAGTGGCCACTGCTGTACCGTGCCCCCATCCTCAGAGAAAGTGATCTTGGTGTTGACTTGGAACTTTCTCTTAAGGATCTTCTTCGCCTCCGACAATGTGGTCACCTTTTTACCTTTGGGCCTGTCATGATATTCAGCAGCATCATCCTCTTGGTCTTCAGACAAACTGAAGACATCTCTCCTCTTGACCGTCAGCAGATCAACTTCCCGGAGATCATCGTCGTCATCATCATCATCATTACAGGATGCGCCGAAAAACTGTGCAGCAGTAGAATCCTCCTCATCTTCCTCAAGTTCTGTTTTCTTTGGTGCTGGGCCAGGAGCCTCTCCTCTCAATTTTGCCTTGAATTGCGTGAGGTCTGCCTCTTCAGACTGCTCATGCTCCGACTGAACCTTCTGGTGCTTTTTTTGTTCTTGAGCCTTGTTTAAAAATCGCACCCTCGGAGCCACGGCGAGGCCGAGTGAGAGGGCGTACTTGTGGATATTCAGCTTGAATACATCAAAGACATTCTTGTTCTTCATGAGGTAAACAGAGCGTAGGTATGAGACAAAACACCTCTGGGCCCGCTCCTTCTGCTCCTTCTCCTGGGCAAGGAAGGCCTCCAACTTCAGCTGGACATTTTGAAGTTTCTCCGGATTCACCTGCAAAGACCAATTAGAACACATTTTATTGCCCTGCAATTTACCAATCAGACCAATGCTGTATTCAAAACATAAGATGAATATGTCCTGAGCACCTTCATTTAAAATACAACTTTATCCAAACTTACTTGAATCTTATTGATTGGAACCTTCTTGTCCTGGAGCTGAGTGACCATGCCCTCTTCTTCTGATGGCAGGAGCACCAATAGGGCTTCGCCTCCCTCTTTATACCTGGCAGTACGGCCAACCCGATGGATATAGGTGTTGGCGTCCTCTGGACAGTCAAACTGTAGCACCCAGCTGACTGAAGGGAAATCTAGCCCCCTGGCAGCTATGTCCGTGGCAAAAAGTACAGCACTTTTCTTCCTAACAAAGTCTTTGTAGACTTCCATTCTTTTCATCTGCTGCTGCTTGCCATGAAGGGCCAGGATAGGCATGCCTGGCCGCAATCGACAGAACGCACGGAACAAATACTGCACCTCCTTGCAGCAAGCAAAGAAAACGATCACTTTCTTTTGCAGGTGGCTCCGGATGAAGGAAAACAACATGTTTACCTTCTGCTCGAGCTCACAAACCACAAAGCTTTGCTCCAGGGTGGCAGGGGTGCTGAACATGGCCTTCTCGTGCACCCACACATACTCCGGGTCTTTGAGGCTGAGACGAGCCAGGTCTTTCACAGATTTTGTTTGCGTGGCTGAGAACAGCAGCGTCTGGCGTGTCTTGGGGAGATTCTCTATAATTGCATTAAGAGTGTCTGCAAAGCCCATGTCTAGGATACGATCGGCTTCATCCAAAACAAGAACGTGTAGCTCAGAGACGTGGAAGCTGGCCGTCTCGTCCATGTGCTGCAGCAGCCGCCCAGGGGTGCAGATGACAATATTCGTTCGATGGATTCTTTCAGATTCAGTTTTAAGATCCTTTCCTCCAATTACGAGTCCTGCAGAGAACTCGTGGTTTCTACCAATCTTGCGGAGCACCTCAAATGTCTGGTAGGCGAGCTCTCTGGTTGGAGAGATTATTAGCGCACCCAGGCCATCCATGGCAGTCCACTGATGACGGTATAAAGACTCTAGCACAGGTACCAAAAAGGCCAAAGTCTTACCAGACCCGGTCTTTGCGGCACCAAGTACATCTTTCCCTTGTAAAGCAAATCCAATGGTCTGCCTCTGTATTTCAGTGGGTTGTCGATATTGACCCTCAACCAAACCTCGAAGTGTTTTCTTTGAAATAGGGAAATCTGAAAACTTTATAACGTCCTTGGGGTTTATCTGGGTATATTTGCTGACCAGTTGGTCTATCTGTTCCCTTTCCACTTGCCATTCCGGTTTCTTTTTCTGGTTTCTCTCCTTCTTTACTCGCATTTTCGTCTTGTGGTACTTTTTCTTCCATTTTTCGAAGTTGATCGTTGGATCGTCCGCATGATTTAGCTTAAGTACATTTAATTTAGCTAATGTAGAAAACTCTTCGTCTTTAACCATTTTAGCCAACAACAAAATGCCAACAGTATGCAAACACAACGTGGGAAACTGTCTGTCGCATGAAGTACGACGTCACTGAACATGCGACGCAGCGTTTTTTTTACAAACTTTATTCGTTGATTTTCACAGACAGTGATTCATAAGTTCTTAACAATATATACCAGACATGTAGGGCAGGGTGAGGCGTTATTTCAAATCATATACAGTTATATTAAGCCTTTCCCTCATATATACTTGCAATAACACAAGAATGATAATTCTAATGATAACCATACTAATAATAATAATAACAGACTAATGATAAAAACATGCACAACATACAAAAAAATACAGGAAGGTGCACAGTTCTAAATATCAATTCCGTACGTTTTCCCTCGAACACATGAAAAATAAATAACCTTCTATTAATTGTTGACATCGTAGAAAAAGTTGATTGCGGAACGAAAATGTTGCGCTGTGTTTTTATCCGATTCATGGAACGCTGCACGGGTGGCTGTCATGTGACTGATCATCTGTGGGACAAGTAATTATTGTGTTTCACTTGCTGTCTGGTAGATTATTTGATAAAGACTATTTGGGTCACATAGATAGAAATAGAATTGTATCAGTAAATACTGAAAATGTTACTAGTTTTGTCAGACGAATATAAAGAGCATCTTGCGTTCCTGCCTAAGGTGGATCCTGCAGGTAACGTTTCATCACACTCTCACACTTCAGGGCTAGACTTTGATCGATCGTCATGTCATTTTTTGGCTCTTCCGAAAAAAAAAGTAATACTAAATTACAGGGGACACGAGGGTTAATTGTATGCAGCGGTACTCAGCCCGTACTCTGGTTTCCTGCATACTTGTTCCACATTTGTTTTGCACCACAATTCAGCTCAGATGTGTCTCCGCAGTGGTGTTTGAGTTTGGACGGATAGCAGTGGAGTTCTTGAAGAGAGGAATAAACTCCAAAGTCTACGAGGGAGCAGCAAGTAAGCTGCTTTTATTTGTCACCGCACTTATGGAATTGTTGCGTTTGTCTCATACACAGAACCCTAAAAGCATTAGTTTGACACCATTAAGTGAAATTATTGCCATAAATACAATAATAATATTTACTTGACTTAACTTTCATTCACTATAGCAAAAGTAGTATTTGCAAGGCCCCTTTGCATTTATTTTATCCTATTTTGTCTATTTCGTCAAGCTTTACCATCCTCCAATTGTATGCTCTTTACACTTGTTTCAATCGTGTTTCTTTTAAACATGTCTGCTGCCTCCTTCATGTAACACTACATCTAGATCTCCCCACATGCTTTCTTCCTGCTATTGTTTTTTATATATATATATTGCGTATACTAGTACAGTAAATATGGAACATGGAAATTGAATAGTATCACAATAGTATGTATTATTATTATTATTATTATTATCAAAATGCGCAAATTGTACATGATATTACTGTTGTTTACAATCATGTCGGGTTTTTTTTAGGAAAGCTGGGTTTTCCTATCACAACCGTGCAGCATGGAGTAGAAGGGCTAATGTTCCTGTTGACTGAAAGTTCTAAACTTATGGTGCGTCAAACATTACAAAAAATATGTTTTATGTATGTAAGGAGTCCAAACAAAACAATACATTTTATGTTTTGTGTGTGTGTGTGTGTGTGTGTGTGTGTGTGTGTGTGTGTGTGTGTGTGTGTGTGTGCATGCATGTGCTCACAGATTTCAGATATTGATTTCAAGGACTCTGTGATGGTTTTGGGTTTCAGTACAGAGCTGAACGAAATCCTTCTACAGGTGAGTTTTCTTTTTTCCTTGGCATGTGGAACACCATACACAATCTCATCCATGTTCTCATTAGACGTCGTATGACTATGAACAGCATATTTCGAAAAAGTGTACATAATTATATAGTTCTTATAGGTGACGCGATTTATAAGGTAGAATTTATTTCTCATTCACAGTTCAATACATTTCCAATGTTAAGATATATTATTCCACGTGTTACCACGGTATTTGAATGGGTTAACGTAATGCACAACCAGATCTTCAGTCTTCATGATATACATATAAGAATATAATACTTAAACATAATGTATTCTGCTTTCAGCTGTATGTGGAGAACCAAAGTACGATCCGTAGCACTCTCACGCAGCTGGCACCAAGTCTGCCCTCTTACCATAACTTAGAATGGAGGCTGGATGTACAGGTTGGTACAACATTTTTGAATGCCACTTGACCTCAATCTATATTGAGGTCAAATGCGGTCAAAAACCCTATCATTTCATATAACGTCAAGGTGCATGTCGTAAAAGCGCTGAACAATACAAGAGCAGGCAATGTGTTGCGTGAATTGTTCGAAACACAAAGTCACCCGTGATTTCTACTGCTTTGATTCCAGCTGGCGAGCCGCTCCATGCGGCAGCAGGTGGTTCCCGTGGTAACGATGCTGTTGCACCTGACAACGGGCAACGGTGACAACAGGAGGTGCTGTTTACAGACCAACCCCTCAACGCTCATTCACCTCATCGCCGTGCTGGAAGCAGCGCTGGCTTCCATGAAAAACAACCACGCTCGCCGCATCCTGCGCAACATTAAATAACAGCCTCTCTGTGTTTTTCTATGACTTTATGTTCATTCCTGTTGCTGGACTGATGAACCCACTTCTTTATCGTGCACCACCTGCTTTTGATTCTCTAAAGTCGAGGCAAACTGGCCATAGGTCTGTACAGAACCTATATTTGTATAATAATGATGATGATGAAAGTGATCTCTTGTCTTACAGAATGTTCTATTTTGAAACAAGAATGTTGTTGCTTTTGATACTGCATTTGTGTATTGTTCTAAAATGTACAGCATGTTGCCTCTTTGTTTTTGCCATATTGTAACCCGCTCATCCGGGCTCATGTTGTGTAATGACATTTGGCCAATCTGAGTTGATTATTGAACTTGGTGTGCATTACCCATATTAACCCATTTTAAGTATGTGCATATTATGTTGTGTACATAATGACTTTAATATGAATAAATTATATTAAGATACCTTGGGACAAGGTGAATATCAAATGGTGTGTCACATCCCATCATAAGCAGACCACCAGCAGTCCACCCTGTTGGTGGAGGTGTGTGAGTGTACTGATGCTTGGAGCTTGGGAGACTCATTCTATCAGACAATTCAGAAGCAGAGTGTATCCAGTGGTCAGTTTTGTAATAAGACAAGTAAGAATACATCCCCCTGCAGTGACTTAAATCAAAGATGTTGTGATCTGTAACAATACACCTGCTTCATGCATACTAGCTAAGGAATGAGTACATTGATTATTAATACTAAATCTTCAGAAAGAAAATTGCAAATAGATAAAAAGAATAACTGCAATAACTTTTATCAAAGGCTACTTGTTACTTGTTTGTTCTTTGATCTTTTTAGTAATGGAATGGTTTTAACTCCTTTCAGCGATTCTAAGACGACAAAATGTGCAACAGTGAGTTGAAAGGCAGAGATGTTTTCCACCTGGGGTTATAGATTATATATTATATACACTAACCTTCTGTTCTGGCAAGAGTCAAAGACTCAATTCCCATCAATCTGGACCATTAGTCTTCCATTTTGAAATGCAAATGCTGTGAAAGCCTTAAGTTTAAAGTCTTTTCATTGAGGGAAGTAAACTATTAAGTTGCATTGTATATAGGTTACAGTATAAGTCAGTGATTATCTACTGGTGGGTCACATAGCATATGCCAAACCTTAACCATTAGAAAGAAGCCCATGATTTCACTTACGTTTCAATGTTAATTCATGTTTCAATGCCTTACTATTTAATTTAGTTTAGCTTTTCAATTTCTCCATGTTTTAAAAAGTACATGGAGTCATTGTTGATGACTTCAATAAGGTAAATAAACGTTGTAATTATTGTAATTATTTTTGGGTCGCTGCTCAACGTCATGTACATATTTTGTGTACAGTGTTGTGAAAAATATTCCCAATTTCCTATATTTTGCACATTTGTCACACTTAGTTGTTTTAAGATTTTTAGTAAAGGAAAAGTGTGTGTGTGTGTGTGTGTGTGTGTGTGTGTGTGTGTGTGTGTCCTCCTAGTTACTGCATCCTTGATCAAAATGTAATTGATCATAGGATTACATTTGTCCAGACACACCCAGGCTAGTTGAACATGTTGAATCAAAATAGGAAAGGACAAATATTTTGTGAACCGTACCATTATAAGTAGGCTACCAAGTCTCAACAAGCACACTAGGCCGCCATCAAAATAAATTTGGGGGAGAGATAAGAAAACAAGTTGTTCAGCTATATCAGGTTGAGAAGGGTCACAAGACCATTTCTAAGGCCTCAAGAAAACCACTGTGAGATTAGCATCCATTCATTACCTCCTGTCAAGAAGCAACATTTCATAATACACATCAAACCAACAGTAACATCAAACCAACAGTCAACCAAGACAGTCAACCAACCTCTCTACCAGAACATTCTGAAGAAGAACGTCCACTCCTTGGCTAAGCATCACAGCTATAATCCCTACCACAATGATAGGTCCTGAGTAGAGCATTTCTTCTATTCATTCATATTTTTGTGAATTCCTTATAATAAGGTTGCATGCTCCCCAATGCCACCCCCTAGCCCTTCCCATTGTTTGTCCTCTATTTAATCCCTATGACTCACAGGTTAGCTGTGACTGACAGCAGAACTGACAGCATATATACTGTTTGGACTGTATGCTGTACATCGTTCTGTTAAATTTTATATAATTGTAATCATGTTTCCACTAGAATTGTTTGTGTGTTTTTATTCTGTGACTTACTGACATGTTGGAAAGAATGAGGTGTGGAAGTCGATAACTATCAGTGAAACTATATGTCATATATTTCCCAACAACTTTACTTTAAAGACTAATCAGTGGGAGTGGGGGAACTCTTATTATGTCATCGCTTAACATTGGACTGCCCCGGATTTTTTGTGTTGTTTTGTGTTGAATTTTAGATTGATCTATGGATTGCATAGATCAATCTAAAATTGCGCAACACTTTTGGTCAAAAATCAAGATACAAAAAGTGAAGGAAGGCCGTTCCCTCTTGCCCTACAACCAGTACATCGCCGTAGTAGCTTACTCTAACTTGAATAAACTAACTCCAAGCCCTCCCCTGTTGAATATTCATGAGCACCGCCCGAGCGTCCGGTCCCAGCAAATTCCCCAGTTTACCAACGTTGAGTTGGGACGTCGACCTACAAGGAGAGAAAAACAAGCAAAACTTGTTGTGAACCGGGGAAATTGTCGCACGGAACTTTTCTATCACTGGGATCGTCTTACGAATCGCTCAAAGTTATTTCAGTCGGTTGAACAAAAAAAAACTTTTTTCCCAAACTGGAGTGTCGGTAGAGAAACTCGGGAGGGTACTGTTGACAAGACTGGAGGCCGCAATCTGTACTCTTTTGTCGTCATCGAGGGGACAGTTTATTGTCCCAGCATTCCGACCTTACGCTCGTTTCCTCGATCCCTTTTCAACTCTTTCAGAGCAACATGAACTCCAACCAACACCAGCTCATGCCGGGGCAACAAGTGGTGCACGTCGCCCAGGACTCGGACACTGAACTCCAGGCCCTTTTCAATTCTGTCATGAATCCAAAACCCTCGTCGTGGAGAAAGAAAATGCTCCCAGAGTCGTTCTTCAAAGAACCAGACTCGGGCTCTCACTCCCGACAGAGTAGCACCGACTCCACCTGCCAGCCTCCCCGTCTCCAGGTCTCCCACACCCGCTCCCACTCTTCCCCGGCCTCCCTTCAGCTCGGGACGGTGACCAACCCCGGCTCCCAGAACCTCCACCACCACCACCAGCGCCACCAGTCCTTCGATGTGGCCGAGGAGCTGCCTCTGCCTCCCGGCTGGGAAATGGCCTACACCAGCAATGGCCAAAAGTATTTTTTAAAGTAAGTAGTTCTAGATACTAAAGGGGCGAGGGTATTTTCTTTTGGTATTTTTATTTAGTTAATTGGGTGTGTTTTTTTGTATGTGAGGGCACTGGAAGATTCAACAGGCATTCATGGGCATCTTTAAGTGTGTGTGTGTGTGTGTGTGTGTGTGTGTGTGTGTGTGTGTGTGTGTGTGTGTGTGTTGAAAACAGGCGTCTAACGTCTCTAATTAAAAGCCGTCAAAACAGACACAATTAGACCAACCACACATACCCCCAGTGACAACAACGACCAGCAATGCTCATAAAACACTGGAAATGCGACATTGTTAGTTCATTGAGATGACTGGTATCAACCGCCCACAAAGACAATCAGCAGACATCTGGCCTCCAACTTCACGTAACGAGTAAATGGGATTCAACACTATTTTATAATGTCATTGTATGATGGTTTTATAATGACATGGAAAATATTAAAATTGTATTTTTAGCACATGAACCTAGAAAGTCATGTTGACATAGTGAGGGTGGGTGCTGCTCTGGGAGGGAATCCCTGACACTTCCCACACCACATAATGCTCTAGTGAAACAGGCTACTCCCATAACATACGTTCACTACCCAGACGGTCAATGTTTTAGAGGACACGGGGAGAAAAAAGTGTGCATGTGTATCTTCAGTTCATTTGTGTTTAGTCTATTGGCCACCACAGACCAGCTACCACATACTTGGTCTATCTCCTTGGCCTTTCTTCTCTTCATGTGTTTACCCTCAGCCAACATCTGCTTATCTGCTCCTATGGCTTTTTAAGAAAACTTGAGTGAGTTTCATAAATTCAGCAATGCAAACAAATACTGATAAAGTATTGCATTGTTTACCACACAGAAGGCCAACGAATACAGTGGATGGAACACAATAACAATGCTATTAATAATAAAAAAAAGAAAAACGAAGCAAGACGAAGGCCAGCTGCCTGGCTAACCTTTTCTTGAGACTGTATCCCCTGCACTTCTTCCTTATCAACAAATATGCAGAGTTTGTTTGGAGAAAAAGAATGGTCACTATTAAATGGGTAATTTGGGGCTTCAGATAAACAAACAAAGGGACACAAATAAAAGGGCAATGCAATCAAAAGTAATTGTTGCGAATACTAGCGAATTAACCTCAGGATGGGCTCAGTGATGCTGTTCTGACCCAAGTGTTTCCTGCTGTTTTTGGCGTGAGCGTTTGATGGCAGGTTGTTGGAATCTCTCCGTCTGAGTAACCACGTGACTCATCACTCGGACGGAGCGTCATCACACTGGCCGATCCACCAATGTGTGTTTGAATCGGTTCTCTTGGTTCATATTGAAGTTGTAAAACGCAAAAACACGCATGGTCAGAAAGACAGGAAATTGCCAACAAGAGACCTTTGTTGTACAGTAGTTTCTATCCACTTGGAAAAAAACAAGTGCACAGAGCCGTCACGCGGGACTCAGACCGACCAAAAGTGACCCAACGTAATTCATCTCCCCGTTTGCGTTCGGAAACTTGTTGAAAAATGGACAGTCAACTTTTTCTCCTCGACTTCCTATCCTCTGTGTGTGTGTTGCTCCCTCTCTTTCCCTCTCGCTCTATTCATTGCTGTGGAATTTGTATGTGAGCAGCAATCATGT
>OMKQ01046175.1:0-15244 GCA_900302335.1 Phycis phycis
CCAGAGAGGTAACAAAGTGTTCGTGGGCGCACAGGGTCTTCATACAGCGCTTGTTCTTGTAGTCCCAGATTCGCAGGGTTTTGTCGTCGGCGCAGCTCACGATGAACCTGCCTCCCGGATGCACCAGGACGCCCCGCACCCAGTTGTCATGGCCGACCTGCGACGCGCACACAGAAGGGGGGCGGAGTCCCGCCAGTGATAAACGGCTCAGGCACAGAGGGGCACACAGTGGGCGGCCGTGCGGAGCCGCTGGACGTGAAGCGAGCTCTCACCAGCGTCATGAGGCACATGCCGGTGCTGACGTCCCACATCTTGATGGTCTTGTCTCTGGAGCCGGAGAGCAGGAACGGCCCGGGCTTCCCACTCTTCTTATTCTGGGGGAAGGTGGAGGGACATGACATCACACACCTGGGGGTGTGCATGCACGAGAACCAGGAGGCAACATAGACTAAAAGAGATGGGGGTTTTTTTGTCATGAGAAAATCTTGATATTACACTGATGATAAATAAATCCAATAAATCAAGACTCAAGACCCACTTGTTCAGAGTTCACCTGAACCCTGCATAACTTCATCTAGCACTTGAAATGCTTGAAACTTGTTCTGGTGACTTTCTTACTGTATTAAGCAGCAATGAAATGTTTCACCTTCTGATGACAAATGTACTCTTTGTAAGTCGCTTTGGATAAAAGCGTCTGCTAAATGCCCTCAATGTAAATGGGAGCCCACCTCGGAGCCGGTGGCCTCCAGGATGGTGGGGTGAGCGGTGTCGGGGGCCCAGGCGATGCACTCCACCACGTGCTCGTGCTCCCGGAGCTCCGCCTTGCACTCCTTGGAGGACGCCACCCACACGCGCACCGTCTGGTCGTTGGAGCAGCTGGCCAGCAGGGAGCCGTCCTGGTTGGGCCGCACCATGCGCACCCACTCCCGGTGGCCCGTGAAGGTCTTCACGCAGTAGCTGGGGGGGGGGCGGGGGTTAGAGACCTGCTCCACGACGCTCACCTCGCCAACGACAACGCTTTTCACCTTAATGTAACCCGTAGGACTACCAGGGTGAATGTTATTTCTAGATGATGGTGGAAGAAAACATCCAACACCAGAGTCCAACTATAATGCCCATCTACTAAAAACTTAAAGGCAGATTAAAGCAAAAAAAATAAATAAATAAAAAAGACTAAAACTAAATCAGTATTTCATCAAGAATGTGTCCGTTCAAATTGACTGGAAACGGTGTGAACTGCCATCTGGCATGTCTGAGGTGCCTGCAGCCTGACTCACCCTGTGGCCACCTCCCACATCTTGATGGTCTTGTCTCTGGAGGCGGACACAATGTGGTCTCCGTTGGGCATGATGGCTACAGAAGACACATTGTGGTCGTGGCCTAGCAGAAAGCACAAAGCTGTTAACGGCCGTGCTCATCATGGGGACAGAGCAGCCTCTTTCCCCAAGAGGACCTCACCCCAACTTGGAAGGAGAGTCGTGACGTTCATTTCGACATTTCACTAATTTCTTAGCTGCTACTGACTAACAATAATCAAAGTTGAAATGTACACTATGTCAGACAGACAGACAGTTAGTTGCATAGCAATGGGCCTTATTCACGCAACAGCCATCTTGGTCATTTTCCCCAAACAGTTAGCCTTTACCAACCAAGATGGCTGCTAAGTGACCAGGGCCCGTGAAGGTCATGAAAGAGTCTCACCATGCATTGTCCGGATGCACTCGAAGCCCTGGAAGTCCCAGAGCTTGATGCTCATGTCTGCTGAACAGGAGGCCAGCAGCTTGCCCGTCTGGTCGAAGGAGATGTCCTGCACAGAGTCTGTGTGGCCCTTCAGGGTGCGTTCAAAGTCCCCCGCCTCATAGTCCCACACCTGAGGGCACAAGACGATGAGGTGAGCTCAGCTTCCAACAACAACCACCACCACCACCACCCACTCCAATTCAGTAATTGAAAGATCTGCTGCCGTAGAATTTAATTTAGGGATACACCGAGATACATGTAAACTGGCAATGGCCTTCTGGACACATAAAATGATTGAATGAATTTGGAATCAAATGACTCACCTAAACCAGGCAATTGCCAATGTAAAGGTTTCTCCATGTATCCCTTTGAAATGACTGGACTCTATTCTCTCAATGATAATAGCCTCCGTACCATGAACATCAAGTGGACTCAATTGTCATACTGGCTGATGGTTGATGGGTGTTGCTTTGTCAGACTTCTGACAACAGAACATTTCACCACCACCACCTTTCCAGACTATGTAGGAATATGTCACCGTCTTGGTGGGTTGAGTAGTGACAGCATGCACCGAGGTGCTCATCATGGCCTGAACTAGATTTGTGTTCAGAGGTGACGAGCTGAATGTGAACAGATTCTGACAACACAGGGGATGAATCATTTGAAAGAGCAGGCTTTGGGAGGGTGCAGCTTCAGCCTCACATCATTTACTGAAATCACATTATGACAATGGCAGTGTTGCCTTAAACTGACGTTAATGTGACCATCATCTGGTTAGCTGCCGTCTCCTCTGAACTCTCTCAGGCAGAATGACACTGATGTGACAACAAAGAGTGAGGAGGGACAAGTAAACAGTGACAGAGCCTGAAAAACACCTTTGGGTCTTCTAGATTTAAATAAATAGCGATGATTAACCAAAGTGTGGACACTCGCCCCTCTCTGATCCATAATGCAGTATGTGCTTCTGAGGGCGCGAGCGATGAAAGACATCAAGACATTTCCCAGGGTGCACTGCCCGGGGGCGGCCTCCGGCCACAGCATCCCTTCCTCACATGAGCAGCGACAAGAAAGAAGAATCAGAAAATAAAAGGAGTGGCGGAGCTGGGTGGAGAAATTGTGAGAGAACGAGAGAGAGAGAGACTTTGAGGAGAAGGGCCAGATCCACAGAGGCCATAGAGCGGGGGTGTCAAACTCAAACCATGGAGGGCCGGGCCGCTGCATGTTTTAGATGTTTCTCTACTCCAACACACCTGATTCTAATGATCAGCTGATCATCAAGGTCTGTAGAAGCCTGATAATGATCCAGTAGGAGTAGAGAAACATCTAAAACATGCAGCGGCCCGGCCCTCCATGGTTTGAGTTTGACATATCCCTGCCATAGAGCACTGTGCTGCAGTGCTCTGGCTGTGCTTGGTTCACTGCCTCAACCACGCCTACTGGGCTGGTAAGAGAAGCACCCTTCACGTAGAGTTCCTATCCAGCTGGTCAAGTGGATAAAGACAGACCCCACCTCTGTAATGTGATTGAAGTTGGAATAACTGATATATCCCAATGCATCAGCACAAAGACATTGAAGCTGATAATGTTGATGTTTGGGAGACTGTTCTGCTTTTAAAAAGACGACATCTAATAACGTCACCGTAACACAGCGTTCAAATCCAAGAGAAGACAACATTTGGGCGACATGGCAGCCTGGGATAACCAGCGGGCGTGGTGCTCCACAGCGCCCCCCCCCGTACCTTGATGGTGGCGTCCTCGGAGGCTGTGACCATGACGGAGAAGACGGGATGGAAGATGACGCGCGTGACGGGTGCGCGGTGCCCGCTCAGGGCGTATCTCTCGGGCGGGCGGGGGATCCACTCCTTGGGGTCCCTCTTCTGGCCCACGGGGCCGCCGTGGGTCATCTCCTCCTTGGCCTCGTTCAGCTTGGACTCCAGCTCCATCACCTGCTCGACATGCAGGGGGGGGGGTTCACATCCGCTCATCAACACGCCGTTCCCAAACACGCGTATGGACGCAACGGCGCCGAGAAATGTCCAGCAAACGGAGCCGCGACGAAGGATCACCATGGCGTGATTTAGCAGTTCAGAAGCACAGCATGTCACGGACAGCAAGCTCTGCTGACTCATCACCACACACGCACCTTCTTCTGTAATCTGATGACTGATGTCCATTTTTTCTCCAGAAGGCCGGCGTACTTTTTGTCTACCTCTTCATTCTGCAACCAGAGAAAGAAAGGAGAGGTAGCAGTCAGGAGGGAGCGGGGGTCACGAGTCCTGCTGGTCTGCCCAGGTAAACCTGAGAGAGTGGTCTTCCTACCATGTCTATCTCCGCCTCCTTCTTGAAGGTGGAGTAGGCCTCCTCGTATCCGTTGGACCTGAGGTAGTCTGCTATCGCTCGGTTTCTGGGGGAAATACATGAAAACGGGGTACAAAAAATGTATAAATATATCAAACAACTGAATACTGTTCCCTGGATTACGTGAAGGTAAACAGTAATTTGTTCACATATGTTAGTACTGAATCTACATAATATGCAATTTGAATGGGAGATTTGGGGGGATGTGGGTGCGTGTTCTTAATTTTGTAGTTCCACCTTAAGCAAACTGACCATTCTTCCTTAAGAGAAAGAGAGCCACACCCTTTCTGACAGATGGGAGAACTGCTCTAGCTCACCAGCTCCACCTTAAATGTCTGCACCAGCACGCACAGAAATGCTGGTCCTTTAGGGGGAACAAAACCGAGTTCTTCAAATCTCAGAGCAAGTCTGTTTTTGTAGTCATGGGCAACAGAAAATCATCACAAAGAAATGCTTGCTTTTCACGTTGCTGGGAATAGCGTCGGCACAGGAAAAGGCCACTGTAAAAAATATTCGCAGGCAAACTGAAAAAAAACGACGAGATCAGAGGGCCAGTTGCTTGCCCCACGATGGGTGAATATTTTATGAGCACCTGTGCTAAATTTAGCCTGCGGTTTGATGGCCGCTTGACGGACAGGTTGATATTGAACCCATGTGCAGTGTGTGTCAATGTTCAATTGAGTCAAACTCTGGCCTTGAGATGATACTGCCATAGTGGACAGCACTATACATGAACGCAGAGGCAAGTTAATTTGCATAGGGCCCATTATTGCAGTTAGCGTCAAAGGGCTTCTCAGACCCACAACAGATGACCCCATAACCCCTCAGCCCACTGCAGGGGGAAAGGAAAGAGGCCCCTGAGAAGGAACACACACATGATCCTCCCTTCCAGGGATGGCTGGGGGTACAATAAGTGGTAATCGGGTAGACAACACAGAGAAGCAATAATGATAATAACTAGGATTCATTGTGGGATTAAACTGGGGCGGCAGCAGCTCAATGTGTAGAGCGGGTGGACAGAGCGGGTCGTCCACTAACCGTAGGGTCGGTGGTTCGATCCCCTTGATCCCCCTCCTCCAACTGTCCACATGTCGAACCCCACAAATGCATTGATTATAAGTCGCTTTGGACAAAAGCGTCTGCTAAATGCCCCTTTAAACCAGAAGCATAGTTTGAAATGACAGAATTAAGCAAAACATGTCACCCCTGTTAAAGACCCCTGACAAAGGCTTATTCCATTGCCCTTCCCCACTCCCATGTCCTCCATGCTGGACGTGAGAGCCAGCGGCGTGCTCGCTGGTAAATCTCCCAACACGGGGATCTCAAACTGGCCGTCGCGTGATGTGCACAGTGGATTGTCTTTTTTGCCGGTGATTCATTGAACGCGCCAAACGACTACAGACCGCTGAGCAGGTCGACACGTCCTCCAACATGGCCATGCGATTATTAACAGCCCAGCCTGTTCACGGTGCACGCATCGGCCAAGGCTTCCAGCCCCGTCTGGCGTGGGGAAACACCAGACCAGGACCAGGGCATTTAGCCTCTGATTTACTGGGGCTGCTCCCATCCCCCCAGCTCTGCTCCTCTTCTCAAGTTATGAAATATTCACACCAGCGAGCTGCCCGTCCACGCACCCTCCAAAAGTCAGGTCGCAGTGGCCGAGTTGGCTCTAGGAATACACAGACGCACACATACCACGTGGCCTGAGAGATACTGATCAAACCGCTTTCAGGATGTGCTAGCATGGACGGATGATTGACAGCAGGGCCTTCAACATGACAATCTTGTGTCTGCACACATCTCAACTGGTGTTCATCTAGAGTGCGTGTGTGTGTCCAGAGATCTTTATCTGTCTAGACATGACAGATGTCTAGATATCTAAACTTGCCCAGAGGTTTCTAGGTGGGGCAGCAGTAGCTCAGTGGGTAGAGCGGGTGGACAGAGCGGGTCGTCCACTAACCGTAGGGTCGGCAGTTCGATCCCCTTGATCCCCCCTCCTCCAACTGTCCACGTGTCGAACCCCACAAATGTACTGATTGTAAGTGGCTTTGGACAAAAGTGTCTGCTAAATGCCGCTTTACCCTTTAGACGTGCTTTTGCTTGTTTGTGGGCACACATGTATTACTGCATGTTTGTATGCAGTCATGTGTGCAATGGAATGTGTGTGCGTGTGCGTGTGCGTGTGTACTTACAGTTCATCCCGCTGCCTCTGTGACAGCACCATGGTGGCCGGGGCTGCGGCTCTCCCCCGGGGAGGGAGGAGGAGGAGGAGGAGGAAGGGGGGGAGGGGTTCTTGTGTCTAGGATGCGTACAGGTCAGGAGGCCCTCTGGTCACTTCCTGTGCTGCGGCGAGGAACTGGAATGCTGGGTACAGTGGGGGCTCTGGGGAGCTCAGGCAGGCCGTGAGCGATGGTCCACGGAGACGAGTCACCAGTCACTGTGGCCCGACATCTGATAACAACAGACAAACAAGGAACCTTCAACCATTTGTTTTGCCGGGGGGGGGCCAGGAAGATGGAGCCATACCATCGTTTAACATTCCCAGAACAACTGGTCAGGGTAGAGGTGCCGTGTTGTAAATTAGTCAGAGGTAGTATGTCGTAAAGTACTGCATGTTATCAGCACGTATCCTTCTTGTAATTAACCATAATCCTCCTATACTATGATTTGCAATGCGTTGAACGATCCTTGCTTGGCATATCCCAGACAGATTTTCAATCAAGCACCGATCAATGAATCAATCCTAGAGGGATCAGTCAAATGCCAGGCTAACATTATAGAATATCCTCAATTCACATATCTGATACCATAAGACATGTTAATCACCAAAGGACATGTTAATCAACAAATACCAAACCCAATTACATTTTAAAACTCATGATAAACACAAGACCCTGATAAGGTCATATGGATTAGGGATTATATTAAAGTATGTCCATGACATTCCAAGGACTCTACACCCATTAATTCTCAGCATCAGCAGAGAGCGTTTAAAGTACGGGCCCAGTTCTGAGGACCAGCTTCAGCACAGCCAGGAAGCAAAACGGTGGCCAGCATGAGTGAACCGAGTGCTGATGCTGTGGTCTGTGTGAAAGGCAGCAGCATTGTAACTCGACATAATGAAAAAGATCCAAAAGTCCATCTCCATGTTGCCACAGCAGTGAAGCGTATAAGTTAAAACAACAGTCACTCTGATCATCATTATTGCCATAACACCGGTAGTCTCTAGTAAACAATGCTACATGGCGGTGGTGTGAGACAAGTTGTTGACTGGGAGGTAAATGAATGGGTTCACTTAATGCAGGGCTTCTGGATGCTGCCTCATAGATGGAGCCTTTGTGTGCGTGTTTAAATTACAACGGTGCTTACACAAAAGTTGTTACAGTAACAGAAGACTTTGATGCCACGTGTAGAATGTAGCAGCATCTAGCGGAGCAGACGGGACAGAAATGGAATATAATGTCCAAAAATAGGTTTAAATTAATGTAGAATCCCATGGAAATAATAGTGTTTTCAGGGGATCTTCGGGGGAAGATTAAAAGTAAAATAATGTAGCAAATTGCAGTTTGTGGATGAGGTGTGGGTGCGCACATATAATACTCATGTTTTGGGGACCTCCGTTTTTAAAAAGTGGTTTCCCTGTTCAATTACAAAAAAAATAAAGTGCTGCAGAAAGTTTGCATCCCCGCCCCAAATAAAACCATTGTAGCGATACGACTGCACACCGTCATGTTACCAAAACCCCCCCAATACTCATGTGCAGCAGTGAGAGGAAACATTGGCTTGTAGCGCAGACTGCCATCAGTTTGATGATCAATACATATCAACAGATAGCGATAACAGGTCTACGGATGTAGTTCACCACTATGGATGCAAACAGAGGATCGCGTGTTGAGAAATAGGCCGTTAGCCTCGACATGTCCTGCACCGTGTGGAGTGACCATGGTGACTATGACAAAGGTACGAAATTGTAATGGTTAAACTGCTTTATCCATAAGATAGCGCCGGCAAAAATCCACCATGGCGAGATTAAAATGAGTCATTGAGATGAGCCATTCAGCCAGCCATTCAGATACATGATTTCGTGTTATCTTATTGATATGGGGAGAAAATTCCAATGAACAATCTTGCAACACTTGTAAGCTAGGAGCTATAGTTTCACATTTACATTGACTAAATACAATACATAAATCTATCAAGGATCCTCGGGGGGGGTTCTCATCACGTATCGATATATTGGCCAGCAATATTTGGTAGGATGACATGTGTGACAACTTAGGGATATTTCTTTTCACATGTACATTTTAAAACAGCCCCTTCTTAATGTCCCCGTTATATACAGAATGAAGCTGGCTAAAAACATTGGACTTGAGGTGATTTAGAAACAAACAACGTTAGCTGAAGGCCCTCGTGGCACCTGGCGCCACACTAGCACTAAGCAGCTTAGCAGCGCAGCCCACCAGAACATGCGTCTGAGCGACAGGTCCCCCGGCCACCCAGCTGGCCAGGGCTAGCAAGACACCCAAAGCTAAGAAGATTAACTCCACACACAAGAGAGAAGACCTCAACTTGTCTGTGTTTATACGTACACGTTGTGCCAGTCTATTGGTTGAACTTAATATTCTGAGGCCATCTTCATTTATTTCCACAAACCACTCATTTTAATTTAAAGATGCATCAAGAGTAACAATAGAAGAAAAACAATGATGGCCACAGCCAAAGAGAGCCGATTCTGATTCGCAATACAATTGCTTAGTGTTTTGTTTTTATTTACAATTGCTTAGTGTTTTTATTTATTTTCTTCCATATTAAATGCACACAAACCATAGCACTCACTTGTCATCCTGGCTAGGGGTGGGTTGCTAGCAAGGGTTCCTTGTTTGTGTTGTTTTCTATGCATTGCCTTTTCGAGGGCGCTCGGCTATAAAAAGGTGACATAATGGTATCATTTGGTATCATAGACTGTTGGCCCTGGAAGCCTGCAGCTGATAAAGTTGACAGGCCCAAGCCTGTGATCCTAAACAGCACTAGGAGCTCTGAGACAGACGGCTGGCCAGAGCCAAGTACAGTCAGTCAAATCGTTAATGTCTGATTAGATGGAAGTCTGACCATTTGCCCAAAATATTTGGAGGTTTTAGAGTGAGCCAGCCTACATAATTGCATAAACAATAGCACATCTGGTGCCTGCAAATCAAATATAGTATAATGCATCACCATAATGTCTGAATATTAGGTATGATTAGAAATTCTGTTAAATAATGCAATGTAATTTAATCTGGCTGGAATTTGTGGTAAAACAATATTCAAGGTGAATCTTATCTTACCAAAATTCTTTATGATGATATATTGGTCATGAGTCTGTTCAATGGCAATCACATTGAATTAGTCATTAACTGAGAGGAATTCCCAGGAGTCAAGGTGAGCCCGTCCTCATTGACTTTAGGAGAGAATGCAGAGTTGGACAGTGGGATTGAAGTCTTTGGAGCGTATCTACACAACAGTCATTTACATTTGCATATGAGGGCATTTAGCAGACGATTTTGCCCAAAGCGACTTACAAATCAGTACATTTGTGGGGTTTGGCACGTGGACAGTTTGAGGTGGGGATTGAACTGCCAACCCTCTTGGTGGACGACCTGCTCTACCCACTGAGCTACTGCCGCCCCACTGAGCCCTGCAGTCCTTTGATGTGCTATACTGCCATCCTTTGATTGTGCTATATCAAAAGTCCTGACTGTAAATTAATTTAATTTACATTGAAAGCACCACCCACCAAGAACATGAATCCTTATTGCCTTATTATAGAGTATCATGAATAACAACTGCTGGCACTAGAAAACAATAGTCCATGTAATGGATGCATGTCGTAAAACAATATGGTTCTCTTGATTTCAATTATGAAGTCATACGGTACACACAGATCCTTCAGGAGGTCCTGGAGGCAATGGGCCCATGGCTCAAGGGTGTGCATGGTGCATTTACAAGCCTGAGGTACATAGTGTCTGCCCATACAACAGCAAGAGTAAGGTGCATGAAATTCCCCTGGCACCTTGAGTGTATGGAGTGCATGGCTTGAGCCCCCCTGTGCCAACTATAGCTACAACTAAATAAATGTGTGGAACCTGCAGACACGGCAGGTAGGCATTTCACAAGCAGAGCACTTTGAAGATTAGCGTCCTGCCCCAGGACAACACACGAGAGACTAGGCATTGAAATAACACATCATAACATGAAGAGTCTTAGAATTGGACAAGCTATTGGATTACACATCCCTACGAGGCCTCATGCTGAACAGCCTATGCCCAACCACCCCTGAATATGAATAGACGTAGTAGTCCATCTTAAAGAAACGCAAACACAAGAATCACAAGACAATACCAGCTCATAATGCTCCTTCTGTTCAGAGGAATCAGTATTCCAACAATCTGCATTTAAAATTCAGCAGGATCACTGGCAATCAAGGAGTTAGTGTGTGACCATGTTTTAGTGAGGTCCAACGCAGAGAAAATTAGGAGGATCATCATGATTTTATAGCTCATCATCTACCATTTGGATCCATTCCAATACAAGTCAACTTGTTTTGGCCAGTGACCCATAGTTGTCTGATTCACAAACTTGACATGCTTTGTAATCTCTCAGCATGCTTAAGGAACAGACAGGCCAAACAAAGCAATGTATGAATAAATTTTTCTTTGGTCTGTTCATAGCCTGAGTAGGCTGGCGAGTAAACAGTGTATAAAACATATGAAGCCGTTTTGATTACTAGCCTGGGGTTATGACAAAAGTGTAAAAAAAAATGTAATTAACAAGCACACTAATGATTGTAGTAGTTTCTTGACAAAATGTGCAACGCTTTAACAAGATCAATACAACTTGCAAGTAAAACGAATGCGGGGTAACACGTGTGTTTAGTATAAGTGGGAGAGGCCAGGGATACTTGCACATATATAGTCTCAGAATACAGATGAATAATTCAAATGTTTAAATACAATACGATGGTATTCTGATCTTTGCAAGACAACGGAGATCACTAAGATTTCGGCTAGTCACTGGTCAATAACCTACTCCTCCTTTCTGCCACTAGCCATGTTAGCATTCCGTTATGTCCCAAAAAAACTAAACTAATTGTGTGGTACCAGATTAAAGTCGTCTTTTTTCTGACGTCTGAAATATGAATCATGGCTTATTTGCAATTATAAAAGAAAAGAACAGGCCTCAATAAGGTCCGCCACCCGATCCCCACCCTGTTTGCTCAGAAAGTCGTTTTTCCAAATCGGACACAGTCAACGACGAAAGATTTTAAAAAGTATAATAATGAAAACACAAATCATTGGAAATATGTCTGAATCCAAACGCTGTGCGGGCGGCGTCATGCCCGGCTCCGTTAGACACAAGGGCAAGGTTGCAGCAATGTCTCAGCAACGCCCTTTCTGCTGCCTGTAGCGTTAGCTTAGCATTGAAACGGACACGTCCACTGTCAGAATCATACACTAGCTGGGTTTAGATTCACATGCAGCCCTTACGTGAAATTTGTCGCCTTCAAGTAAAAACTAAAGCATGGTGGAAGACGTCATGATTGTCGACAAATACATTTAAGAAACTATGTACGAATTTCCTAGTTGCAGGATTCAAACCTAACGACTTGCAATTAATGATCACATCAATATAATTCGCCGTTCCTGGGTATATTTACAAACCAAACAATCGATTTGTTACACGCATTCACATGTGATATGCATTTCAGTGAAAAGTACCGGGCCACAGTGACTGTCAGTAGGCTAATGTTACCGAGCTAACTTCCCATGTTAGCTCGTCGCCACACAACTTCCAGAAATAGACGAAGCCAAATATTCATGAACGTTAAGACAACAAGTGTCTGGCTTACGCATTATGTCTTCAACCAACCATAGCGGTAAAATTGAGTAGTAGCATACATGCACATTCTAAACAGAACAATGCTATACTCTGTTAGCTAGATAACCGACGATGTGATCCAGGGCTTATTAGATGCTCGTGTTATTACTACGCTGCTAGTTAGCTTAGCCGTCGGCCTCTCCGCCATTTTGAGATCGGCACGGCACAGCGCTACAACTGCAGGCGAAACGTCGTCAAAAATAACAACTGTCTTCAAGTACCCCAAGAAAACCCTACACAAGCCGAAGACTTGCATACTCACTGTCTGCCAAGTAGTGTTTATCATAGTCCTCTTCGCGAGCGAAACGTACGATGGGAAACTCTGTGTTTGTTCTAGAAATGTGACTTTTCACATCACCACCCGGCACTGACGGTCAGATTTTCTCCTCTTTGGTACCACCGCATTCGCCCCCCTTCGGCCGCGGCGGGTACCGGATATGCGCAAGCTGGAGATAATGAGCGGCGGCGAGCCACGCGCACGCCCAGCTGCTCGAATGACTTCAACTTTGTTGTAACCGATGGCGCATCTATTTAAATAATAGCTGACAGTGATGTTTGAATCCCGAGAGCCAATGACTGTTTAATTGTGTAGCACATAACCCATAGAGGCATCACACTGATACAAGGAAAACTCAAAATAAAGTATGTATGTTTTACTTTATTTATGTCTTTTATTTTATTTATGTCTATCTGGAAACACCCTCTCATTGAACCCGACTTACTAGTAAACCGTAGAATCGGGATAAAATGACACTAAATGGCGTAGGGTTGGACAGGCGCAGCAGTAACTGGAATTCATGGACAGGATTGGTAGGCAATTTTCAAGTTGGAAGTGATGATCAGATTGCCCAAATGAAGTCCACAAATGGGCTGCAGTGAAGTAAAATTGCTGCACCCGCCGTCGCGTTCAGCCATTGCTGCCATGAATGTGTCGCTACAGGGTTGATGCCTGTGTGTAGGAACACTGACATTCACAATGTTGAGTTTCCAGCATGGACAAATCTTGCTATATTTTTGGGACTTAAGTCACCTGACGCGCGCAGGCACACACACACACACACACACACACACACACACACACACACACACACACACACACACACACACACACACAGTGGAACACTTAGCATTTATGCTACTTCAATTTAATTTGCAATGTGTGAGAATTGAACCAGGTTAACACAGACCAAAACTATATGTAAAAGGTGCACACTATGCCTTTAATACAGATAATCAACATCATAAGCATGCGGGAATTAATGCAATTAATAAAATACAATCAGAAACGATATACAGCCAGTGCAACAAAATTGAGCTGTGCTGCACTCGCCGTCTCTCATATAAAAACGATTACAGATTTATTGTATCAGATTTAGCATATAACAATACAGTCATTTATGGGCTAAAACAAATCTTTGAAATATGTTTTTTTTATCCAGTTTGTTTTTGTCACTATTGTTTGCAAGGGTTAGGTTCTCCTGTCTCCTGTCTCCCCCATCATCAAAGTTGAGACATTTTCCCCATACCAATGTGAGGTACATTGGTCATCCCAATAATACTGGACATTTTATAAGAGCCCCAAATACATATGTTTGCTCTTGCTATTAGTATGTTAAAGCACAATGCCCACAGTAGACTTATGTCTTGTATAGTTCACGTCTCGGTCTATTGGTCCAGCTTGTGATCCGTTTGCACTCCTTTCAGTTCAGTCTTCAGATCTGCAACTTGTTTCTCACTAGGCATTCAAATAGAGAGAGAGAGAGAGAGACAGACAGACAGACAGACAGACAGATCAGCCAAAACAATTACAAATTGAAGTCAACAAAGCAAGGCTACCATATGAAAATGACTATGTTGTGGATGTATTTTGCTATAATGTTCACCTCATTTTCCCATTCAGAGGTATATCCATTGGCACTCTAGTTAGAAATAGTTCAATAAGAATCACCTCAGTGGTATGAGCAGAATGCCACACGTAATGTTTAGCTGCTGCAGGATCATGGGGAGGCTGGGTGTAGAAAACTGGAAGGAGAGAGAGAGAGAGAGAGAGAGAGAGAGAGAGAGATTCAACGATTCTCTTCGTGTCACAATGTTATGTTAGTGTTGTGTGTTGTGCTGTGTGCTTGTACAACATGTCCCAAACTGCTTCACATGCACACATGTTTGTATGCTCACATGTATCGAAGAAATCTAAAGCCGATAGCCTACCTTTGGCGGTGGAGTGCAGGCACTGGGTGTGTTGCTGTAGATGTGGTTGAGAGCCCTCTGTAGAACCACAGCCTGCCTGGTCAGAGCCTGGAGGTACTCCGAGCTTTCCTTTGTGCTGTCATGGTCCTCACCTGCCTTTGTTTTTATTTTTTTGTTAGTTTTTTAAAGAGCCGGCAAAGAATTGATGGAATGCCAAGTGAAGACGTCATGACGTCAGCTGGGAGGAAGAGGCGAGCACATACCTGGCTCTTGTACACCGCGTACGCCTCCTTCTCGTGATGCAGCGCCAGGCGGAACTCGCCCTTGCTCTCGTACACCGTGGCGAGCAGGTGATGACTGCAAACAGGTTACGTTTGTGGTCGTTTTTTTTGTGAAGAACGGCTATTTAGTTGAGTTGGTTTTGTCGTGATTTTCTTTGCCTGAAAGTTCCTTATTGGTGACGGCTTTATGCAAATGAAACACTACGTTCTGCTAATTTTCATTCAAGATTGCGTGAAACCTGACTTCTCCTGCTGATGAGGCTCACCTGTGTGCATATTTGAGGGATGTGACCCCGTGGTATTTTAGCGTTGTCTTTAAGGCATTCTGCAGGAACTTCAGGGACAGCTCATAATTCATCAGGCCATGAAGAACCAAGCCCAGCATACTCTGAAGACAAAGACGGAACGGTAGCATTAATATTTGGGTTATTTATCAATAGACAGGGGCAGATATCATACATCATTGAGCAAAATAATCTCTTTCCCCTAAGAACCGTGGCCATGTGTGGTTGGTTTGCATCTAGGCCAGATGTATACACACGGGTATCTTGTGGGCCTTGGGGCATAAGTACAGATTTAGGATAGAATTTGAGTTCTCGCCCCGTATTCACAACTTTGTGTATGCGGACACACAAAATTTAGTAATGCCTTCTAGGTTTAAGGTGTGCACTAAAGTGTCCCATATATGAATTAAACTTTGTATCCAATATGTGAAAGAAAAAAAAGTCTTCTACTGAAAGCAACCTCTCTGAGTACTTCCCCCC
>OMKQ01046179.1:0-12370 GCA_900302335.1 Phycis phycis
GAGTAAGGCACTAGGTCCATGGGGCGAACAGTACATGAGACAGTGGTGTATCTCTTAACAGTAGTGTCTGTACATGAATGTATCTTACAGTAGAAGAATGTGTGTGTGTGTGTGTGTGTGTGTCGTGTGTGTAACGTGTAACCGTAGAAGACTGTGGTGTCTAATCACAGACCTGATCAGCTATAAACCTAATCAGACACACACACACACACACACACAATCCAGCCTCATAGAGCACCAATCCTTTATACCGCCACTGATTTATTCATCAAGCCCCGCCCCCACCACCCCTGCGCCAGCCTCCCCCAGCTCCCATTGGCTAGGAGATGTCAACAGAGCTTAGCAGGTCTGCAGCCTCACTGAGCGCGCTCACATGGAGCCGCACGCTACGCTAACCCTAGCCGCTAACCTAGCTGTTAGGAAGCAGTCAGGCGGACAATCAGATGGACTGGAGGAGGGTGGGGGAGTCTAAAGCATGAATACTAAAAGCTGCGCCTTGTTGTTTCACAAACACTACATACTACATACACAATACTACTAAAATATGACTACATGATACAAAATACTGCTCAATACTAATATACTGCTACATACTAAAATATTGCGAAATACTAATCCAGCTCTTATATCCTGTTACATACACAATAATACTACATACTACAATCCCATAATAGTACTACACACATAATTCTACTACAAACCAAAATACTACTAGACAATACTACTACAGTACTTCATGCTAAAATACACATTCAAACCGAAACACTACTGCACACTGAAGTACTACTACAGCTGGAATATGGCGCTTTCTACCTCCTATTCACTTACAGTGAATTTACTTTTAGCTACATGTCATTAAGGAGCAGGCACACACACGCACAGACACACACACACCCACACACATTTATGACAGCATGGCTAATCTCACTCGACTAGAGCTTCTCTCTCCAGAATTTTAATTTAGCCGGGCGCACTCTGGTCAGCCTCTGGGCTACAGCCAGTAGTCTCTGCTATGGCTGGCCAGTATTTACCTTGTCTGTCGTTTGATATCAAATGATGTTGTGATAATTCTTCATGTGTAATCTCATGATGTGAGAGTTTAAGTAGCTGAAGTACTGTTAGTAATGGAGTTATGTTAGTGATGCTCGAAATGTTCGTAGCTAATAACTGCAGTATGCAATATGGTATTACCGGGCCTTTTTCTGCACTCGGTTCCCCACCCAGTGAGCATATGAAGCCAAGATGGCCGCTAGGTGAATAAAAAGGCCCACGCTAACAACACTTGCTAGCGCAGAGATCAGTGTCTCTCAGCCGGGGACACTGTAATCGTCCATACCCTCTGCAGGCTGTGGGCCTTGGGGGAGGGGCTTAAAGCAGCTGGAAGATTGGGATTGGCCAGGTAGAAGTTGGAGCTTAAATCGTCAGGAATGGGGGAATTTAACACACCAGGGAGGGCTGAGCTTCAACAGGAACCGTGTGGCTTAGAGCAATTGTAAATGGCCGTTGCTTACAGCAACAGCAAGTGGGAGGGGCATAATGAAGATTAGATTAAAATACAACCTGAAACAACCAAAGTCTGACAGAAATATGAAATGGGTTTTTTTGACCAGGGAGGAGGAGGGGACACGGAATGGAAGGAGGAGAAAGAGATGAGAGGATAGGAGGAAAGGAGAGGAGAGAGGTTAGAGGGAGATGAGGAAGAGAAGATGAGAGGAGGTGAGGAAAGAGGGTTGAACTGGAAGAAGCTGACTGAGTGTGTGTGTGTGTGTGTGTGTGTGTGTGTGTGTGTGTGTGATTGTCATTGAATGTCCTCAGCATCATTACCATATTAGCAACAGAGCTACCACGGTCACTATGACAACAAGGTCATCCCTTCTCCAGTGAAATGCACATCATAGTGACCTTTGACCTGCATCATACCTAACCACCACCATGCCTTTTTGCCATTTTCCTGAAGAGCCATTATGACCTTGCAGCCAATCAAATGAAGAATACAGACCCAGTTACCAAGGTTACCAGGGTACCAAGATTACGAAAGGTACCATTCTGCATACTCCATCATTGTGTGTGTGTGTGTGTGTGTGTGTTTGTGGGTGTGTGTGTGGTTGGCTGTGTCATGCACCTGATTACGTAACTGTTCACAGGAGAGAGAGAGAAAGAGAGAGAGAGAGAGAGAGAGAGAGAGAGAGAGAGAGAGAGAGAGAACTTTGTACTGGTACTGGTACTGGTACTATATATACTCTATTTTTCATCCTATGCATTGTACTTACTTATTTTCCATGCTATGGAAGCTATTTCAAATTAGAATTTTAAATGATATAAAGAGCCTGAGAAAGAAGGGGAGTGAGAGAGAGAGAAAGAGAGAGAGAGTGATAGAAGGAGGGAGGGAGGAGTGACAGAGAGGGTGAAAGAGAGAGTGTGACACGTATACATGCACAAAACCCTGCGTCAGGGTGATGTGTTTACTAAGCATTCCTGTAGTGCTGCCTCTGGGTTGCTATGGTGACAGAGGCATGAAGATGATGTGACCTGGCGGTCCATCTCCAGCTGGTCACCACCTGGTGATGGTGATTATGATGATATGCGGTTGATGAATGCGATGATGATAATGATGAAGGTGGTGATGATGATGACGATGATCATGAAAGTGATGATAATGACAATGGTCGGAACTAACAACATATATGTCATTATTGTGCTATTGCAAACTCAACGCTGTTACATGGTTATATTCAGATGTTCGTATGTGTATTTCTGTTGTTCCTTTGGCGTTCCCTACCAATAAATGCATTTGGATTAAAGTGAGAGCCAGAGAGAAACAGAAACATAGACAGATGGGGAAAGAGAGACTCCCAGAAACAGAAGGAGAGAGTCAGAAATAGAGGTTAGTGTCTCCTTGCTGTATAAATGGAGGCCTTCTGTCCTTGAACAGGATTTCTGTGCTCAGCCATGCCAATGCTGTGGGTGTGTGTGTGTGTGTGTAGAATTTTATAGATGACATATTAATAACTGACAGGAAGGGTTCTGATTGGCTGTTCTATATCCAACCCTGGTTGGCTGCAGTCTGTATAGAAGGCGGAGCATATGTTTGTTACGTAACAATTTCGTGTGTTAAAAGAGCTCTTTAGTGCTGTGCTTTGTGGCTAACGCTAGGATTTCAAATGAAAAAAGGGGGTGGGGGAGAGAGGGGTGAGGGGTAAACTAGGACATAGAGACCCATGTGATGGTTACTATGACGACAGCCTCAGGCAGAGCGAAGAGAACAAGTTGTGTGTGAGGTGTGTGTTAATGCCCCCCTCTCTCTCTCTTTCTGTCTGTCTTTCTCTCTCTCTCTCTCTCTTCCTGTCTCTCTCTCTCTCATCCCCAGACGCTGTGCCTCAGGCTGCCACTAGAGGACGACAGAGGCTTCCAGTCAGAATATAACCTGAGACAATGAGGACGTTTTGAGGATTCACGGATGCTTTCAAGAGTCTCCGTCACTGCTGCAGGAGCTATTAGGAGCAATACCACAGTCTGTGTTTATGTTCCCATGGGCTTTAAAAACATCATAAACAGCAAGCTACAGACAATCAAAGACGAGTAAAGACCAGTATAGATAGACAAGTAAAGACCCAGTATGAACTAGTACAGACCCCATATGCAGCAAGCGTAAGCAGTTGTAGAAGTAGAGTGTTTTTTATTAAGGAAGCCCGTGGTATCTTGTTCTGGGAAGAGGCACAAGACCGACCAGACAGAAGGCAAACAGAGAAGAGAGAGAGGCGGCTGGCGCCCTGATCTCTAAAAATAGAAACCAGAGAATATGTTTTTAATTTCCACCTCGAAAATATGCCACAGACGGTGTTGGAAAGTAGAGATCCCAGCTCAATTCAGCGGGGACCTTAATGAAAGAGACAGGAGATGAACCACTAACAAGGTGGTTTTCCGAGGCCCTGGTGTCGAACCCTCTGATCACAGTGACAGCCTCATGACAACAAAATGTCAGGTGGTCACAATGTCTGAGGCCCGCCCCCTTTCTTCTGATGCTATCAACAGCATCCTGCTCTTTCTGTGGTCGGGCAGTTCGCCATGTTGTAGTTCTTCTCTCAGCCAGGCCAAGGAGAACTGCTGTGGGATTTGATGATGTTCAAGGGCACTTGAGGTCGAGTCAGTTTCAACCAGAGACCTCACGATGTGAGGCAATGGTGGCCGTAATGGTGTGTGTGTGAGCCAGGGAGATGAAAAGTGTGGCCCTCCTGTCTCACGGGCACCATGTGCTTTGTTAGGGTGTTGCTGTTTGTGGTGAGCATGTGTACATGTGTCATCACACAGGGAGGTGCTAAGTGGGGTCCTCCTTCCTCGCAAGGACCTCAAACTTTGTCGGGTCCTCCTGGTTTCCCTGCGTCCTGGGGACATTAATGTTTGGGTCTTCATCTGTGTCCTCCTTGTTGCACTTCCCCAGGTTCTTGATGATGTTGAGGTTCCAGCGGGCCGTCTCGGCGAGGCTGTTCTCCAGGATCCAGCCATCCGACTCGGAGTCCAGATCTCCCAGGAGGAGCAGGTTCTCCATGGCCGTCTGGAGGTACCGCACGCCCGTCAGAACCAGCAGCTGTTGGTGAACAGAACCCACTTCTGTTAGGGGGTTAGGGCCTCAATGCAGTTTCCAGGCAAATGATACTGGGTTTAACAAGCCTCATATACAAACACCAGACACAATCCCCAATGTCAGCAGTCTACCTGGAGGCATTGGTCACGTAGGTTAGGGCGAAATTGGCCCACCACTGCTCCTTAATTGCATGTATCTGTATTCACTGCAAGTAGCTTCGGATAAAAGCATCTGCTTAATAACTACATAGTGAATTAAAACACCGAAACATGTAATAAATTAGCAGGTAGAGCGAAGGCATCTTGCTCAAAGGACGCCTAAACTTGGACTGTGGCTATAGTCGAGGTCCTGGGTTCAAACCCAGGACCTAGACTATACTTCCCCTTTATAGATCGAACAATACATAACAACAAATGTATTCAACCCAGAGGAAATCATATAAAAAGGCAGACAGACGGACAGACAAATATATAGCTGTCTGTCAGACAGTTAGTTACCTCAAACAGCCATATGAGGAGGACTATGAGGCTTGTAGACTGCAGGATGCCGGTGTAGTGGTCCAGCAGGACCTGTCTGCAGCCCCGCGGCCACAGGTTGAGGCGGTCTGTCTGATGGCGGTAGTTGAAGTGAGCAGAGTTGTTGGTGAGCTGGTGCTGGATGCAGGGCCGCGGCGAGAAGGTGTTGCAGCAGCTGAATGGAATGCTGTCCATCAGATATTTGCCCTCCACATTGCTCCTTAAGCGACTGTCAAGAACAATGAAAAACACTGCGGTTACTCAGCAAGTATGCTACGTCCTATTTGGTCATTTAGCTAGACACTTTCAAATCCAGTAGTGTCCCACTGACCCCAATAGACCCCAATATGTCCAATAGAACCAAGTGGGTGGCAGTAGCTCAGCAGTAGCGCGTTGTCCACTAACCGTAGGGTCCATGGGGCGATCCCCTTGATCGCCCCTCATCCAACTGTCCGCATGTCGTACCCTCACAAATGTACTGATTGTAAGTCGCTTTGGACAAAAGTGAGAGAGAGAGAGAGAGAGAGAGAGAGAGAGAGAGAGAGAGAGAGAGAGAGATGCTAAATGCCCCCTTTAACCAAGTAGACTCTAGGCTTCTGAAGCCGTGGTAGAACCTGTGCAGTGCAGTGGAGACCACCGATAACCTGGTGGAACCAAAAAAGACACCCTAATAGAGTCCAGTACAATCTGGTAGGCTCCTGACTACTGCTATCCCCTGTGGAACCCGGTAAGGTCCATCACCACCCCAACACTTACTCCAGTACGCGTGGGCTGGTCATATCCAGGTACCGATTACTGACCCACTGGACGGAGAACCAGTCTCGGTAACCAGCGTTGCCACAGCACTGGAACTGGATCTGCAGCAGGTCCAATGTGCTCTTCAGGTAGCAGCGTCCGGGCGTGTCTGTGTCCTTATAGTAGTGCATGGCGCTGTGCAGGCCCAGCAGCAGTGAGTCCTCCAGCTGGTTGCGCATGCTGTAGCAAAGGACCGCCCCCACCAGGACGCAGAAGGTGAAGCAGAAGGTACAGACAATGTAGGGCAGCATCACCAACTTCCAGCGGGTAAACTTGGCCCCATCCACGCAGTCGTAGCAGATTTTCCCACCCAGGAAGTTGATGCAGCAGGCAACTAGGCCTGTGGCAATGAGCATGTGAGGCACGTACAGGATGTCCTGGTCTGACATCACTTCCCTTTGTTTCTGGATCTCTACCTTGATGAACAGGCCCAGGCTGAAGATGATGACGCCCGTTACTACAGAGATCCAGTTCAGTAGCCACAGCACCTGGGCCAGCTTGTCCCTTTCCGCCCTTGTGAAGGTCACTTTGCCAACAGCCATGCTGTTGTGTGGTTGCTATGATGATTTGTGGTTGCTATGGTATTTTGTGGTTGCTATCGTGTTGTATGGTTGCTATGTTGACGTGTGGTTGCTGTGTTAGTTACACTGTGATATATATGTTTTGGTGTGGTTGCTATGTTGTTTTGTGGATGCTATGGTGTTGGATGGTTGTTATGTTACAGTGTGGTTGATATGTTAGGGTGTGATTGCTATTTCACAGTGTGGTTCCTATGTTACAGTGCAGTTGCTATGTGACAGTGCAGTTGCTATGTTACAGTGCAGTTGCCATGTTACAGTGCAGTTGCTATGTTACAGTGCAGTTGCCATGTTACAGTGCGATTGCTATTTCACAGTGTGATTACTATGTTACATTGCGGTTGCTATGTAACAGTGCGGTTTCTATTTTACGGTGTTGAACAGGAGTCCTCTCATTCAAGGCTGCACCTCCTGCTCCTCCAGGAGTTCATCCTGGGGCCAGAGGGAGCTACAGAGGGAGCTAAAGATGGAGGTGGAGAGCCTCTGGGTCTCTCTTGTAAGGAGCTTAGACACCGAGGGTTATTCCTGGCTCCTCTCCTGCTTCCTTTCCCCCAGACAGCAGACTGACCTGGAGTGATCGACAAACAACACAAAACAAACAGAAATCACTTCACCCATCATCAAACATGATGAAATACATACTAGTAAATTGAATGACTATTGTAGGACATTAAATGGCAACATGAATACGATTGAAACATTCTAAATAGGAACTAGGTGCAGGATAGTATCTTCTGGTTAGGGTGTTTGACTCCCAGCCCAAAAGGTTCAAACCTAGGTTTGAAATGTCTGCAACCTACCTGTAGATATCCTTAGAAGATGCCCCTACATGCTCCTTAATGTCTGTCTATCTGGATTCAAGTTGCTTTGGATAAACATGTATTGCTGTAGTAGTAAATTGTAGCTTTTTCCCAATTGACCAAATAATCAAAATCTCCCCAGGACCGAGTTATGCATTAGGTCTGGTTGCGTAGGGGTATATCACAACCCTATAGGGTTAGGGTTATTGGGGTAGAGGGTCAGGGCAGGCTGGAATGCAAGGGTTAGGGGTTAGGTTCGTGTTACAGGGGTAAACTACTGTGTGTACTACATACTACTGCATTTTACCTGTGTTAAGGTCAGGATGGGGTAATGGTAGGGTTAGGGGTTATGGTAAAATGCTGTACCTGCGTGGTGGGTCTCCTCATGCTGCCATCTCCTCCTGGTGCTCCGCACTCCTCCGTGCGCGCCGTGCTAAAACGTAAGAGAGCCATTTAGCAGCAGCTCTCCGGCTGTAATCTGTTTACCTTAATGCTAAACCCCAAACCTGTAATCTGGAGTATTCCTCTGTCGCCCAACTAGAACCTTCTGCCTTCTTTGACTTCCATACAGTTCCATTCTAAGGGCTGTGTTGTCACGGGATAAAGTACATTTACATTGCCACACAGCAACAGCAACAAGTAAAATAAGATACATAACTAAAATACGTCCGATTTCTATCTATCTCTTTTTCTCTGTACAATTATTTTGTTGGCCTACTCACTATAGTTCGAACGCATTTCCGTTTGACAACGGTAAACTTTTTGATATCATCTTTCTTTAGATTGACGATAGGCCTTCCAACGTATCACCAGCACATTTTAAGACTAGATGCTGGTACGTTGATCTGATTTGTGTTGGGTTCATTAAATCAACAAGTCCTACGGGCCCTAACACCTTCATCGCGCCGCTCTTCCACCACACCGGTGCCCCCCATCCAGACGAGGCCACTGTAGGAACAACGGAACAGACCTGTGCGTTCTTGTGGCGCTTTCACTGCGCAGCCGCAGTGCGACGTCTTTTTTTGACACGGTTTTGAGGGAGCCATGGCCCTGGATAATTTCCTTTTTGGCCAGTGCATCCTTTATTTCCTGGCGTTTCTGTTCGGCTTCATCTCGGTCGTGCCGCTGTCGGAGAACAGCGATGACTTCCAGGGGAGATGTCTGCTTTTCACGGAGGGGAGGTGGCGCAAAGAGAACGCGACGGGAGGAGGAGGAGGAGGAGGAAAGGAGAGGTTTATGGTGGAGGAGTGGGCTCCCGAGTCCTCATGCCGCTTCGTCACTTTCGTGGGCATCGCATCCCTCATCGTGTCCGCGGTGCAGGCTTGGCGGACCTTCTACTACCTCTGCAAGGGACCCGACGAGTAAGAGAGTCTTCGATTAAACCAACAACCGCCGTGCACGTGTATGGCTACTAGTCCAGATGTACATCAGTTCAGTGGCGAATTGATGACATTTCGTGTTAGAGAAAGAGACAGGAGGAAAGAAAAGGAGACATGTTGATAGACTCGACTGTTGTCAGACAGTTATGTGAGTTGTGGAGGGTTTAAGGAAATGTAACTTGTAGAATAAAAGAGATCAGTTAAGAATAAATAGTGATTTGAAGATAGTCACCAGAGAGATGCTCTTGTAGAAACATAACAGTGTTTGTGTATTGTAACTAAATCCTTGCAATATCTTTCCTGAAGTTCGTTCCTGTATTCTAACAGTTCTCTGAAGTTCCTCCCGTAACAATCATCGCCATGTTTTCTGGCCTATAGCAGTCGTGTCCGTGCGTTTGTGAACCTGCTCGTCAGCTGCGCCCTGCTCTGCCTGCTGTTTGTAGCCGGGACCCTCAGCACCCTGGGCCTCAGCGCCTGGTGCACGGCGCTCCGGGACCACCGACCCAGCAGGTAACCGACACACACCCTGTCCCTCAGGACTACCTCGTTATGTGGGACCTTTAGTTTATCTATGGAAAGGCTGCTGTGCACACCAGCGTTAACTTTAACTGATGTCTCTTTGACGGTCTCCCCATGATATATGTATATGATGTTGATTGGCCACTACAAGCCATTTAAAAACCCTACCCGTTCGTGACATCACAAATGGGAGCATCCCGACCCAAATATATGTTGACCAGTTCAACCTACCAGCCTACCCGTGGACTGTATCAACTGGTTAGCTGGAAAGCTGGGCATGCTGGACATGTGTGACGTCACTAGGGTAGATTTTTTTTTTAAATTGGCATATGTGTTTTAGAAAATGTATAAAGATTTTGTGTTACTCACTGTTCCCTATTGGTGTGTGTATATGTGTGTGTAGCTGTGAAGAGCTCCAGCAGACAGACTTGGAGTTGGGTCTGGATAACTCCTCTTTCTATGACCAGTTTGCTGTTGCTCAGGTAAACATCCGCAACCAACATTCATTTTAGTCATGCGTTTATTGGAGAGTAGGCTTGTGTTTGGCTACTAGATTAAACTTCTGATCTCATATTTCACAGAATAAGCTTTTGAGATCCTGTTTATGAAGATGTTAGTGCAGGTTTAAATGTGTGTTTACACCAGACGTGTAGCAAATAAACCATGAAGCGTGAAAAGCTGACAGAATCGTAGCATGGATGCTGTGTCCATCAGGCGCCATGGGAACATGTGACCTCGCAGGCCACAGCACTGACTGCTATCGACAAGATTCATCAATGTACGTTAATAATAGTAATAATTCTATGTCTATGAATGTAGTTGACCACTATGGATGCAGTAAGAGCACTGTGTGTTGAGAAACGTGAACAGGCTGTTACCTCTGCCATGTGCTACAACATGTGCAGCATCTGACAAAGATACCTGCATCTGATTGGTTCAACTGATTTATTCGCTGGCAAGAGCCATAAAAAAATGATGAGAAAATGTATGTCGCTTTTCGCAAAATGAATGTATTTGTACAGTCCAATTCAGCTCATCTGCTCTCATTGGTCTGGGGGGGATTGTGAGACTAGTGGGTCCTTCATGTGTGCGTCCCCTCCCAGGTGGGGCTGTGGTGCTCCTGGCTGTCCTGGCTGGTCCTGGTTCTCCTGGAGCTCCTCAAAGTCTCCTGGAGCCACCGCCAGGGGGAGCAACTGGGGCTTCTCCTGGTCCAGGAGAAGGAGCCGCTCCTCACCCTTTGAGAGCCTGAAGAGAAGGAGCAGCCCCCCTCCCACACACACACATTCATATATAATTTATACATACACACATTAATAAAGACACACAGGCATGCGTGCACGCACACATACACTAAACACAAAAGACACGTGGTCTAAGATGACATCCTATTCTCACGGTACTGTTACAGCCATGGGCTACTAATGCCTCTTTGTATTCAGGGCTGTTTGACCACAACTCACTGATCAACTGTGCCAAACTGTGTCTGTTATAGAAAGATTCCTGCTATAGTTACTATTCGTACTGTAGTTACTGTTTCTATAGTTACTATTCCATTTTAGGAATGATATAGTTCTACTCTAAGTGATCGTATAACTATTGTATAGAATAGTTTACGACTTGTGTAATCGCCTACTAGCTGTGCTGTCCATCCGTACTAGAGGATTATTCAGCCCCACAGCACCACCTGCTGGTTGGTGTTCCTCGGGTCAAACGGTAGTTGGGTTCTGCTTAGGATCATTTCAAAGGAGGCTAATTCCTGTATTATTTAGTGTCTATGTTATTTAAAGGTCTGTGTCAAAGTGTTTTCTGAATGAATGTAATGAAACTGGAGAGGATTGTTGCACAATTTCATCATGAATTTCACCTTAAATCCCAGATCAGAAGTGTAAATTGTGACTCCATGAACATTAGATTAGATTAGATTAGATTCAACTTTATCGTAATTTGCAGAGTATAAATACAGAGACAACGAAATGTAGTTGGCGTTCTAACCAGCAGTGCAAAGGAGCGATTAAGGTGCAGTATGTACATGAGTAGTGCAATATGAGTGGACAGTTGTAAAGTAACCAGTAAACAGATAATGCAAGTAGTAGGTAGTAATTATAGAGCAGCATAGATGAGTGTATGGGTAGTACAGTGTTATAGTGTGTACAGTACGGTAATAAATAATAGAGTGGGATAATGCAGGTGATTTGTACAGTAGTGCAATACAACAGCAAAAGCGGAGAACTACATCTAGTATTTCAGAAAATATTACAGCAAAACAATTATCTCATATCAGAGAAAGCGATAAGAGAGAGGAGGGGGAGAGCAGGAGAGGATAGATCATTCATTCAATGCTTCCATGTGTTCTCATTTCATGCAAGAAAATTGCTTTTTCAATGTTTTTCAAGAAAAAGAAATGTTAATGTGCAAAATGTTGCAAGAGAGCTACAATTTGAAGTAGTAGTCTCCACATAAGATTAGAACGAGATGATCTAGATGAAGATAGTATATCTCTAAATTTTAACTAGGTCAATAAGATCAGAAATGTATCGATAAATAGAGTCTAGTTGACAGTTTGAACGCAGTATATTGATCTCCAAAGAGATGGTTTACTAAGCAATAATTTATATTCAACAAACACGTCAGGAAAATATGACATTCCACCGGGCTGCTTTTCAGCACGCTCTCTAGATTATGGAACTACTGGTTCTCCTAACAGATGCATGGTGACAGCACGACTGAACAGTGTTTGTAATAACGCCGTTATTTTTTCAGTAACCGGGTAATCTAACTAATTACTGTTTCCGTCGTTACAACGCCGTTACCGTTACTGAACGTTAAATGCGGTGCGATGCATTGATTGAATAAACTGCGTAATCCGAACGTACCCCTGGCTCCACACACAAACTGGTAGTGAGGAGACCGGGTGGGTTAACAACGAGATAAGCGGTTAAGATTGGCTTAGGCAGAGTCATGTTTCATGGTAGACAATCGGAGCCAGTGTTTTTACACACAAACCAGCACACGCGCCACACACACACACACACACACACACACACACACACACACACACACACACACACACACACACACACACACATTAACCAGGTTCGATGAAGCAGCAGAAATGGCGAGTCCGGAGCAATCCCATGAAAAGTTGGCATTTTCAAGGTGGAGATATATATATATATATATACATATAGCTACTTTTTTCCAC
>OMKQ01046181.1:0-16707 GCA_900302335.1 Phycis phycis
TTTTAAAAGAAATCATGTTTTCATTTCATTTTTTAAGTTGACTTTACTTTCAATGGAGGTATAATTTTTACATGCATGACTCGACAGCAATAGAACACTAAGAACATCCCTCTTGTTTGGTATCGACTTTAACATTCGCTTTTAATTTGAAATCCCCAGAGTCAAACTATTGAATATGGCAGCATAGACTGCACCTAACATAGGGGCTATTTTAGGCATTTGGGAACCTTCTGGGCCTTCTTCAAGGTGTTTGCCAGATCCTTCGTGCAGTAAAGTCTCAGCATCAGGTCGTCACCTTAATGGCAAGTCATGTTGGCGGTCGTGGCGTGCTATTGGTCGGTTGGATTTTGAGGGCGTGGTGACAGCCGTGGGTTTTTCGTTATCGCAGCAGACTGAATTCAAACTGCCTATTCAGGCATGTTTATTGGCTGAAAGATGGATTACAGAATATATCAATCTGGAATCCTGTGCACGCTGTTCCTTCTTCGGGAGGTGTACCACCGCGTGGATGACTTCACTTTAGCACACGCCGTTGTTGCCGTGAAAGGAAAACACTACATGATGCTAACAGGGCGGCCGCCACGCCAGCGCTTAACATGGCCACACATTTCCCCCGCCGTCCCTAAAGGAAGGCGTTTTTCTGCCGAAACCAAAGCCATCTGCTACCCGCCGGCCGCCACACCCCATAATATCAACAGAAGTCTGAAGTCCAACCGTAGCGAAGCGGCGCTTGTGAAGTAGTGCAAAAATGAATGGGGATACACGGTCATACATTTTGAGTTGTACCGCCACGTTTCAGGTGGAACATGGGAGTTGTAGTCCAGGAGTAGCCTGGCTCAGAGCAGACGTCGGGGCATTATATGTACGTGTTCAATGATTCTTTACTTTCATGTGGCCTGACACATTTCCTGAGCTGAGCCAGTTTACCGTTCAGTAATTCAGCAAAACTTGGCTGCCTAGTAGCCAAATGGTTGTTTTATATTTGAAACACGTCTGTATGTTACTTTTGTTTTGTGCCTGGACTGAGACCTGAGTCAAACTCGACACCTGTTCATGTTTTACACACCTGTATTTTCCACACGCTCTTATTTTGTAGCTGACAATGTTGAGTTCTATTAGTTGGCGTTTTAGCGCTGCGTAACATCCATATGGTATAAATGTATATGACTTTTATCAAGTGAAATTCTAAATGCTATATACTACGTTTTTATGATCATGGAGGAGACGCTCGGGTGCGAGCGGTGTATATTGTTGTCCATACGTCAAACAGGAAACAGGAAGGCATCATCGATGATCATCGTCTAGCGACCCCACCAGTGTCATGGCTCTGCTTCGCCCCTTCCTGTTTGAACTGTCGCTTTTAGAACGATGTCTTGTGTATGAAAACATTTGATTTATACGAAGCTGTTGATGTAAATATTTATTTAAGTAATAAACCATTTTTAAAAATGTTATTCGTTTCCTATTTTCAGTCATTCTGGAAAACTATTTGGGGAAGGGCGGGCACTATCATGAAAAATACTTTGCAGGTGATTGGATGAACTGCCCGTCTATCAACTTCTATCTCGTACTTCCTCATTGTACGCTGATTGGTCTGCTTTGGATACAGGTCGTTAAGTAGCAGGTAGGGGTGAGGACCTCTTGCCTAAGGATGCCTACTGGTTGAACCCAGAACCTTTTGGCTGGGCTTATCACTAGACCGTCCAGCCCCTAGCTGCACATCCTCCGCTACTTTCATGAGATGCCATGGATTAGCCGGCTTAATATGGCCCACCACCATCTCTGCTCACTTGATCTCCAGTTCTGTGGTACTTGATTCTGCTGGTGCCGTCTAGTGGCTAACATTAGAATCTAGCAACGCTCCTCGTGTCAGCCAGTCAGACTGATTAATTGCCCATAAATATTCCCATCTCGAAGATATGGCTTTTATCTATAGAAGACCACTTCTGTTTCTTGTATGTACCTGTGATGGACAGTCCTGTCTAGCTCAACTGGTGGAGCAAGGCATGGGGTTAGGGATTCAATTCCCGCTGGGTCCACCCATTCTAAAATTGATACGCACCCAAGAGTGCCCACCAAACTGCGTATATTTATTGTAGTAGTTGTGTGTTGTGTTTACATGTGGTGTGATCGTTGTGTCTTGTTACGTGAACATAGGGTGTTGTGTTTACATGTCGTGTGATCGTTGTGTCTTGTTACGTGAACATAGGGTGTTGTGTTTACATGTCGTGTGATCGTTGTGTCTTGTTACGTGAACATAGGGTGTTGTGTTTACATGTCGTGTGATCGTTGTGTCTTGTTACGTGAACATAGGGTGTTGTGTTTACATGTCCTGTGATGTGTTGTGTTTACGTGTTGGGCGATAGCGGCGTGTTTTGTGTTTTCACACGGATAAGAGGTCAACATGTCGGGCATTCCTGTCTTCTCCTGTCACAACACTCACCAGCCTGGTGGCAAAAAAGGCAAAACAGGAGCAGGGCACCCTTAGAACAACATGGAGACTTCCTCACGGCCAGCAGTAAGAAAGCACCCCTGCTTTCAGGCCAATCACCCAAAGAAAGCAAATGATCAGGTATTTTAAGCCCGGTGTTAATTTAGCCCTGTTTACGTGAAGGACGTGTTTCGAGCTCTCTCGGGATTAGAATGTTTTCAGGGAAATGAAGTTCTGGAATCTTCCCTCGGGAGATGCTGATTGGACAGCCGTGAAGTTTGTGAAACATTTAGCTGTGTTGCTGTAGAACTCACACTAGAAACAAATGATCAACAATACAAACTAACTTATTTTCACTGACAGCTGTCCTAAATGTGTTTGTGGTTGAATTTCAAATTGTACACCTACAAGCAAATTTCTCAAATGCAGTGTATGCATGTAAATGAGTGAAACCTACTCATTCATTCATATCATTAGTATTCATTGGGATATTATTGAAATGAAATCTGAACTGATTAACTTCCACCGACACAGCCAATCATAAATAAACATTTATTTTCCAAAAAACAATCAAGACAAAGTAGTCACAGCTGCCAGATGATCAATAGGTAACATATATAACAACAACAATAACTATATAAAACTATGTTGTACTTTTTAAAATTGTATTTACACGTTAAACAACGAAGTGACAAGTGGCTGATCGCCACTATCTATGATCCATTATTTCGTCTAGAAATCTGTTTCTCTGTGAGCAATGTTTGACATCTAAACCACAGCTGTTGCGTCTTTCAGCTGGCTACCTTGTGTGTCTAAGGTCCTGATCTGCTTAAGGTGTTTAGAACGGGATTACAGTAATACTTGGAATAGTTGCCATGTGAACAGGCCACATTGATGATCCAGCTGCTTTGGTGTGTGTATGTGTGTATCTGAACAGAAACGCATGGTCGCATTCAGGTTGAATATACACATGTATAATCAAAATATTGACATATATCTTTTGTTCATATTTATGATTATTGTTTATTAATAACAGGGAACCCCAAGGATTCAAACTTGAAAAAAGCTGAATTGGTATTACTTGGATAATGGTTAATACATTGGTTTGAGAATGGTGGGGAGCAGTTACCATTTAGTTGGTTGGTTAGTTTGTTGAAACACGGCTTAGTAAGAAGTCCAAACTATGGCAACAATAAAATGTAGGCACCATGAAAATGTATGAAACCATCTTGCAATGTTGGTTAGAGTCGAGAAAGGGTGTAGTTGGAGTAGTCCATGTTGAGAAAAAAAAGCTCATCATAGGATGGGACAGTGCTGTCCACAAAACGTGTATAACGCATCCAGAGCGTCGAGTTCCACAGGTCTATGAACAACCCTTTGGTCTCTACTGGGCTGCACCACCACAACCTGACCACCAGGGACCTCCTGGGTCACTGGGTGTACCTTGTTATCATGTAACCTCAAGCCAGGCAGTGTGCTGTTCCTCCCCACGCAGCCTTTGGCCTCCTCTTGCTCCTCTTTCCCCTCTTTTATATCAACGCTGCTTTCTCCATTCTTGCTCATGGCCCCCAGGTCTTCAGAACCCTGCTCCGAGTCACTTGTGCAGGGCAGAGAGAAGTAGGTGCACTTTGTCGGTGCCAACTTAACTTCTGGTTCAGTGTTTGCACTGAAAAGGGAAACCGGAACTGGGTCCTGTTTGGTGTCCTCTGACAGATCTTCATCAAGGTGCGGAGTCTCGACCACCTTATTGATTTGTGCCGGGTCCAAGAAGGACTTGTGGTTTAGCGGTCTATCCAGGTCAACCGGCCGGCTGTCATCAGGACCCACTTGCGTGTTGAACGCCATGCAGCGCGTTGCTCCGCTCAGCGCGTTGGCTGTGTTGGTGGAGTTAAAATAAGGCATCTCAGGCTGTTGCTTGGGCCTGGCCGAGTGGAGAGATGAGAAGATGCTCAGACTTTCCCTTGTCTGTTTTGGCGAGGACGTGGGTCTTTTACTTGGGGTGTCACCAGCAGCGGGGTCCTTCCTGCCGTAGAGCCGCTCGATCGTCTTCCTCACGAAGCCCCTGGCGATGGACCTGGCGTCCGACAGCTCAAGTGGAGCTTGTGATTGGCTGGAGGGGCGGGGCTTGGGGCTGATTGGTCCGTGGACATCTCCGTCCTCACCCTGAACATCTGGAACACTTTTCGCCATGAACATATCCTTTATGGATCGCACCATGGCACCCTCGGGCTGTCGATTTATAATGCCGCAAGAGTCGTAGCTGAAGGACAACGAGGACTGAGGTGCTGACCTGGAGCCAGGTAAAGTCCGGGTGGTCTTAGTATCAGGTTTGTAGAGCGCAATATTTGAGGGGGCTTCCTCTGTCAGAATTTGGACGCTGGAACCTCCTGCTGTTTTGCTCTTCCACTGTGTCTCAGCCACTTGTTTATTTAGAAGACCTATTCTCTCTGCAACAGACTGAGATATGATTTCAGCTGATTGAGCTTTCTGTTGTTGAGTATCTTCTGGAGACGATTTCCCATGGACATACTGCTCCTGATTTACAGCTTTACATACAGGCTTAGTCTTTGCCTCCGTGCAGCTCAACTTATCCTGGGGCTCATGTTTGTGGATTGGTGGTTGATCTTTTTCTAAGTTAATTAGCTCCTCTGCATCTAGAGTAGACACATTTTCTTCACTCCTTTCACTCAAACTCTCAATTTTGGTCAGTTTTTGCCAGATCTGTTTATCTACGGGGGGAAAGATGTGGACAGACCTAATGTTAGTCCTGCTCAGCTGTTGAACTCGTTGGTCGTCTTCTGAGCTTGTCCGATCATCAATATCCTGGTTAGATTTTTCTTGTGTGCTGCTGATGGTTATGCTCAGGCGTGTAAACCTGTTGGTGTGTTGCAGCTTGTGCTCCTCTTCCTCTGAGCTGGAGAGACTCTTGTAGTCGGACATGTTGTTGTTTCTCACTTGTTTCAGCTGCCTAAGTTCAACGTCTTGCTGCTCCTCAGGGGAAGATAGCTTCTGCTGTGTTTTGAGATTACATATGTTTCTCTGGTGACCTTCTGAACTTAATATGTGTTTCTGTTCCTCATCTGAGCTGGACACCTCGTCAGGGCTGAACATGCTGTCATTGCTGTTCCTGTCGTGTTCCTTAGATTCTCTGTCTAGATGTTCACCCTCTGAGCTGCACCTGTTCTCCTCATGTCTCTCCTCTGTGGTATCCTCCAAGTCCATATATGGGACGTCTGATTGGATTGATTGTTCTTTATTGGGGCTGCCCTGCTCCACTTCTTCCTTCACTTTTTGGTTTTTGTCGTCATTCCTTGAATCCACCTCCTTGTTATCATCAATGGATACCTGGGGGGCTGAAATGTCACGTGTTGAGTCCTCTGCATTGTGTGTCTTCTGAGTATGAACCGCCTTTTGATCATCAGATAAGTTTGGCTGTTTAAGATTAACTGGCTTTTCATGGGATGCTTGAGGTTTTCCATGGTGACTGAATCGTTTTACGATTGCTTTCACATCAACAAGGGCCTCTACTCCAACATTCGCTCTGCCATTTTGGGAACAATCACTGCCAGTCACAGTATCAGTATCAGTATCGCAGTTAATTGTAACATTGTCATTCAATGGTTTTTCAATTGCATTCGCCTTAATGCTCAGACTGTCATCAATCTCAGTTGGTGTACAAACAGGAAACGCGGCCAGTTCTTCTTTGAGAGTTTCAGGTATGTGAAGTTCTTCCATCAGTACATCAATAGCACCCCCCTCTGTGGCACAGTATTCCACAGAGCTTCTGCCAGACCTCAACTCTTCCTCAGACTGTTTTGGTGATCTGCGACTCTTGCTGAGCTCCTGGAAGTCCTTCCAACTTTCGAGGAGTTGGGTTGATGCTGACTTTTGTAGTTCTGACAGGCTGGTTTTCAATTGGTCAGAGTCTTCAATGCTGGCTATTTCCCTAAGGGAATCTATGAGTTTCAAAGCCTCGGCCCAACTTGAGTTGAGTGCATCAAGCTCATGCTTGCGTTCATGAGTCAGGTCTTCTTTTAATGTCATGACAGCCAGGAAAGCTAGCAGAGCTTTGGATGATGAGCCAAAGGTTGTAGCCACATGACCTGAAAAGTCAGGCAGGCTATTTGACTTCTCTAGACAAGATGGTCTTTTGTTTTGTGTTATTTGTCTAATAGATTTGATGGAGAAGCAAATCTTCTCTAGCACCGGTTTAAGGTTTGGCTGGTCTGTCAGCTCTAGTGGCCGAGTTTCTCTCTCGCTTTCATTCAGACCAGTGTTTGAAATGGTAGCTGAGATCCCTGTTTCCATTTTGTCTAATTTGTCAGGTTCCAGTCCAACTGGGGATTCCTCTGACAGTTCATTTTGCAGACGATTTCTCTGGGGTATCTCCAGTTCGTCTGGCGTCGGGTTTGTCTGCTCTGATCTCTTATCTGGGGAGAGATTTTTATGAACCAAATTCTTTTTGGTCCTTTGTTTTCCAGGTGATGGTGCCAAATCCAGTGACTGAGAATAAGGAGACGTTTTCTTCTGTGAGTGTGTTTTATGGAGCAATGAAGGACTTTCACTGGAGGGGCTACTGTTGAGTGTTTTAGCTTTTGACGAATCCATAGAAGGTTTATGTGAGGATGCTGATTTTAAAGATTGGTTTCTGGGTAGCTGGGTTCTTTTAAGAGATGGACTGTTGGATACGGGGATCTCTTCTGCTGGAGGCTCATTTGAGATAGCAGAAGCCTCATGCCGTGATTTCCTGATGGAAAGTTTCTTCTGAAGAGGGAGATCACTGTCCTTCACCCTTGTGGAGGGTTCAGGGAGTACAGTGTCAGTTTGAGTGGAACTAAGGTGTATTGTTTGTGTTGAATCTACATAGGATGCATCACTGGATGCAGGGCTGGGTGAATATACTCCCTTGTCAGAAGATGTACTAACAGGTGACACAGAAGTACAGTACGATGATCTGCCAGCCATTGAGGTTTGATCTGAGTTGCAGTCCATGTGCGGTGGCATTTCCAATAGAATTGCAGTTGGTTCTTTTTTCTTCATTGACATGACACTGCATAATTCTAGTGTATCACCATCTGCCATTTGGATGGGAATAGAGCTGGTGGTTGTTTGCAATGGATTATCCATGGTTAACGCTGATTTCTCCAAAGAAGCCTTCCTCTGAGACATTTTTCTTTCGAAGGAGAGATTACTGACCAGCCGTGCTCTCTTAACGGATGACTTTCTAGATAATGGTTCTTCACACTCAGCAGAGAGATTTGAAATTGATGTTGCTTTGGGGTGATCAGTAGGTGAAGGTGCTTGGTCAGATTTAGGTCTAACGGATAGTGGTCTGTCTGCCAAGGTTCGGCTGCTTGTGGGTGACAGTGTGGTTAGCATTGCATTACTGGGTACAGATGTGTTTTTAGGTTTCTGTTTCGTGTCTGATTTCTCTGTCTTGTCTTTGTTGGTCAAAGAATAAATCCTTGACTCCTCAGGAATCCAACCCTCCAGTCCCACCTGGTTTATTTTGACCACCTGAGTTTGGTCACTGGGGCAGAATGCATGCTGGGAAGGAGAGTTCTCCAGCCAGTGCTCAACATAGTCATTGCTGACTGAACTGGAGGAGTTAAACAAAGAAAGTGGCATGGTTTTGTTGACCTCACTGGATGCCTTGTGGGCCTGTCTATCCTCGTGAATGGATTTCTGATGTGTTAGGGTTGCTTGTGTTTTAGATGATAGCTTCAACATGTTTGTTTCAAACATGCTGGTCTCCTGCTTCTTATCATCCCCTGACGATTGCGTGTTTGGATCTTTGATGGTACGTTTCAGGGTAGCATCTTGGGGAACTGATCTCTCTGTTGCTAGTCTCTTCTTTTCCTTCTCTGTTGAGGTCTTCCTCCTCATCATGTTTTTCCCTGGTCTGGGTCGACCACCATAGATTTGCTTAAGAAACCCGATGCTGGAAAATGGTTTCAATTTTGCGCGTTTGTTTGAGGCCTCTGGGGGGCTTTGCTTCCGTCTGTTTCCAGGCGAGTTAATCCACCGGACATGTTTCTTGGCTTTGGTATTCAATGATGTTTTATTTGCTTTATCAACCACATTTTGATGGTCTTTGCCTTTCCCTGATTCTCTTGGTAATTGGGAAGAATCTTTGCTTGTAGCGGACACTTTGTTCTGGGCGTTTCTCACTAAGCCTTTACAGGGAGTGATCTCTGATGATAACAACATGCTATCATCTCTCATGGTGTGAATGAACGCTGAGGCTGTGGAAGGTCTACCAGACTGGGGTTCGACACAAGCATTCATGCTCCATGCTGTGTCAGAGGTGGAGGGTCTACCATAACAAGCACTGTACACGGAGGTACCTTGAGCACGGTAGTGAGTGTTGGCATAGAAGTTCTCCTGGCAGGTCTGCTGCTCGTATATGTGTAACACAGTCTCCGTCACCTCCTCTCCATTGTTTTCAATCTGCAGGACCTCGGACATCCCCACCGAGTTGAACTCAGCCTGATCGTACCTGTAGTTGACGTCCATAGATGGCAGCCTCCGGGGTTTGGGCACTGGTCTTGTGCTGCTCTGCTGGACCACGTGATACTGCTCGGTCTCCGCTCTGTAGGAGTAGGACCTGACAGTTCCTTCCTGGACTGTCTCAGACGTGTTTGCTCTCATGCTCTCTGTCACAGTCTGGGCCTTCCTGATGCCCGGTGTGGGAGCCCTCCAGGGTGACATCACATTGCTGGTCTTTCCCGTCACCTCTTCCTCCATATTCCCCACCTCCCTCTCGAGGGGCCGTGGTTTGTTATCGCCATTGCCCCTTGGTTTGTGGCTGCTCGTGGTTTCTAAGGGAACCACTGGATGTGATAGTTCCGGTCTGTTGGGTTCGGGAGAACTGGTCTCATGTTCCAGCTCAGACCCGGCCTCTGGCTCTGGCTCTGGAAAACTGTCTGGAAGGAGCTGATTGGCCACACTAGAACGGGTCACGGTGGTCGTCCAATGAATGGTCTCCTCTTCCTTGAGGGTCAGGCGCACCTTCATCTCCACCGTCATGCTGCCATCCTGGTTCACCCGGAATGACTTCTCAATGTCATCCTCCGTTGGAAGGCAGCTACCTTGCTCATGGGTTCCATGGTCGGGGCAGGGCTCTGCATCTGTTTCAACGACAGACTCTAGCATGTGGCTGTTGTCCAGCTCTATTGAGTCTGTGGGATTACTGGGATAGTCACACATACTCTCTGAGATGGAGTTGTGGATCTGATTGAGGACGTATCTCCGGGAGGAATCGGAGTAGTTCCTCGACATCTTTTTGCCTTTTGTTTCAGTTGAGAATGTTCGGTAATGTTGTGAATGAAGTTCACCAAGCAGACGTGCACAATCCCATTGGTTTATGTTTCACAGGTAATCCACGGAGCATGAAACAAGGAAAATGGGGGTACAGTTAGAATAGATGAAAGGATAACAGCAAGTGAAAGTATGGACAGTGCATCATAGATAATAGATTGATGATAGTAGACTGCAGGAGGCTATGTAGGTCATCTCTGGTATTAGGGGTCAGGCTTCTGCCTCAGCCTTTTCTGCTTCTCATCCTATGAGCAGGCAGCGCCAGTTAAAGCCAGTAGACAGCACCGACGCACTGCACCTCTAGTCCATCGCATTGATGGTAATTTGATGTACTGGAGCTAATGCTGCTTTATGATTTAGCATGTAGTTTTAAGAATGTAATATCACATATCACAGGAGCTGTACTAGTTCATGAATGTTCCTGGGCTAGCAGCTATGTTATTTATCTGTTATCTGTTTATCTGTTATGTTACTTTTGTCACTTTGTCACTTGCACTCAGGGGCAACACAAGGGCACACCCTTGTGTTGAAAAGTGTTTGGGACATAAATGCCAAGATTAAATTAGTTCAACTTCAACATTTGTGATTTTAGGCCATGTGATGTGGAGATCGGTATGAGGTCAGAGTAGATCATTATTTTCTTCATCTATTATCAAAAAATGGAAGAGACGTGTACCCAGTGTAAATGACAGCTATGCTTGCACTGAAAGACTTTGACACAATACATTCATAAGAATGTGAATATTAATATTGATAGTAAACATAGCAAACATTTCTAGTTCTATTTTTCTACCGTAACATTTGACATTTGATAACGCTTGACTAGACTCACTCGGCCTGAATTTCCTTGACCCCAGTCGGTTAGTGGGTGGCCATTTTGGAGCAGGGGATCTCTGTATGTCGTAATTGCCTGGCTTGAAGGGCTCCTTGCCTGCAACCACGATCATCCCGGAGCACAGGATGAGGGCTGGGAGGCCATCCACCTGCCGCAAACACAGAGCAGACAGCCTTTTAACACCTCAAACATACAACATACTAACAATATACACTTAAACAGCTCGCTAGACAATGACAGTCAGTAAGGAAATTAATCATATAAACATGTAAACCCTTAATAATAATAATCTTTATTATGGGTTACTCTATTTTCAAAGGAACACCAATATGATATAACCCTATATTCATAATTAGCAGTATCTTCCTTCATATTTGAACAGATCTTTGCATCAAACAATGGGCCCAGCTGGGAAGACCCAGAAGGGATCCTCTGCTCTGTCCCTAGGAGCGACATCCTGATGTGGAGGGTGATGGTTATCCCCTCCCTGAGCTTCATTTCTCTCATTTCTCTCTTGTTGACTTTCACAAGTCCATCTCTCTCCTTCAGCACACCGTATCCCAGAATCCCTTGTCAGGTATTAGGACGAGTTAAAGCAGCTTATCTCTCTCACGCTCTCTCCCTCTCTCTCTCCTAGTGGTGGGTATTTACAGGCCAGGGCTTAGTCAGGCAGTTCTAGGTCAAGATGATACTAAACCCAACTCAAAGAAATGTCCAGTTTTAGCAGTTGTCACCAAGGTTTTCTAAACACCCTCTATAGTAAGCATCAAACAACAACAAAAAAATGGTCAAACGGTCATCTCAATCGATTTGTCTGATGGTCTGAATGGTCTTGGATGTGAAGGTGTTTGGCCAGTAAGGACTCACCCGTCGCCCGTCGGCGGTGTGCAGCTTGACCACAGGGAACTGCATCAGCTCCGAGAGGTCCTCCAGCAGCACGTCGAAGCTCTGCGTGCTCTTCTTCTTTAGCATTACCGTTTGGCTAATAGCAAACTCTCCGTTACGGAACACCGTTAGCCTCCGTGGCGTGCGCACGACCACCGGCATGGCGTGCCTGAGTTTCCCACCACCGGGGTACATCCTGGCCCCCTGTACCGCCCTGCGCCGCCCTGTTCCGGGCCTGGCGCTGTACCACGGGGGCAGCTTCTTCCTGGCCAGGGCCAGATTGATGGGCTTCACCTTGCGGCTGTCGGAGCAGATGTAGGACTTCCCGTCTTCCAGTTGGTCCAGTGTGTGCACGACGTGGACCCCCCGCGGCGTCGTGATGTTCCTCACACCGAAGGGCAGCGGCACCTTTGTGGACAGGCTGTCCAGGAGCGCCTCAAAGCTTTTGAAGGTGCGACGGTTGACTACCATGCGCAGCCCGCCAAACTGGGGGTCTCCGCTCTTGTAGAAGCAGATCCTCTTGGAGGGCTGGGGTTCCAGGACATGGCCTGGCTGGCGGTATGTGGTCAGGGTGTGGCTGCTCCCCCCGGATCTGGACTGGTCTGGAAGGAGGGCCCTGCGAGGCCCCGGGGCCCCCGACGTCATCGCTGGTCTGCTGGAGGAACGGCCATGGAGAGATTAGTTCTATACCACAATAGATACATGGACACTTCTCGCTGAACAACACATTAGTTGGCGAAAAGTCACAAGGAAAAACTTTAAAAACTTTACTCCTTTAAAAGCAAACAAAAATGGTTGAGCGTGACATCAAAAAATCACAGTGTCTTCAGCTGAGTGGTGGATGGTAGTTGGTAAACAAACATTGCATGACTTGAGGTCAACATATGTTGTTTACTGGAGAAGCCTCGGCCTGTCAGCTCAAAAACAGCTGGGAGCTCACCAGCTGGTCAGGTGAGGCCTTCAAGTTACCTGATTGGCTCTGTTTTAGCCATGCAACAGTAGAGAGCAGCTCCCATTGGCTGGGAGAAGAGCCCCAGTTCTTTAAAGATACCCAATTCTCATATCTTTAATGTAAGTGGACTTAAACTTACATTAAAGATATGAGAATTGTGGACTTAAAAAGTCCACTGCGTAACTTTCAGTCACATTAAATAATCACTCATATGTAAATAACAAAGTAGTTGGTAGCTAGTGAGCGGACAAAATATCAGGGCAAACATTCAAGGTATTACCAAACTGGTTTTAAAGACACCTCTATTTCTATTTCATGTAGCATTAGTTAAAAGGGGGATTGGTCATTTATAAACTCTTCATGATGTGAAAGTCATGATCTAAGACCAAACCCCATCTTATTTTAAAGTGAAACGAGACAAGATTATGTATTTATAACAAAATGTTCACATTCAGGTGAATAATTCTATCCATATTTTCTGAAAGATTTTTTTTTGTATCTCGGTATGTCTTGGGCTACCAAAGTAACACACCGCCAGCTCAGATGACTAAACCGGTATTAACCGGATATTCGGTCAACCAACCGATAATAACCACATATGGTAAGACAGAAAAGACATAAATAACAAAATACAAATATAATCGAGCACTCACTTATGTTGTAGGTGCCCGGAGTGTTCTGGAGGAATCCATGAGGTGCTTTCTGTGCTGTTCATGTCAGACGCGGTGGATCTGAGTGCATGGCAACAGGTTATTCCTGGAGCTAGTGGCTAATTTGCGTAATCTTTTAGTCAGCGCTAATCTGCATTACTACTCTGTGGACGCGTGCTGGTCATCTTAGGAAAGGTGTGCCGTGTATTTAAAGTGCGGTCATGTTATGGTCCCTTCAAATGAATTGATTCACCCCTGAGAAATAAGTGGAAGAAATGTAAACCTGGTTTAATTGACCAGAGCAACAATAATGGCAGGATAATGAAGGGGTTAGGGTCTTCAACTGCCAGCCAGAACATTGCTGGTTCTATTCCCACTGCCACATATGTCAGTTGGAGGGGGCTTTCTGGGTTCGATCCCCAATGGCCTCAGTCTACCTGTATACATCCTTGAACAGGATGACCCCTAACCCCTACCTGCACCTTAATGGCATGTATCTGAATTAACCTTGAATGAAAGCACAGCATCATCAAATAGTACAGTAGTAATATGTCAACATTTTTCATTACAATCAACACAGGTTTGTCCATTTGGTTTATCTGGTGTGTTATGGTTTGGTGTGGTTTGACTTGGTCTCGTTTCGTTTATTTTGGTGTGGACTGATTTGGTCTGGTTTAGTTTGGTGTGGTTTGATTTTGTCTGGTTTACTCTAGTTTGTTGTGGTTTGATTTGGTTTAGTTTTGTGTGGTTTGATTTGGTCTGGTTTACTCTAGTTTGTTGTGGTTTGATTTGGTCTGGTTTAGTTGCAGCACCAAGTGGTTTGCGTGTAGAAAGCTAATCCCATTGAGAAGGTTTGGATTTAGATGGATTAGTGGCCTGTTATCCACTGGACCCTCAGCAGCACTGCGATCGCTGGAGGACCGTGACATCCTTCTCCCTCTCCACACACAGTCCATCTCTCCCGGCCTTCCACTTCACGTCACATGGTTACCACCCCTTGCCTTTAGGCAAACGGTTGATTTGATCAAAATGTTTCCGAGCTTTGCTTAGCAGTGTAAAAGACATGAATACTTCGTTTATTATTGAAAGATCCACGCATACAGCACTCTGTACTACTCATTGAGATATGCTTCATGGGATTACATCATACGTAACATTTAAACAACTAGGAGCACATTTGGAGACTGACACTTGAGCCTTTGATACTTTGAAAGCAAGCAGGTGGGAAATGAAACCACAGACAGAAATGGAACCAAAAATAGGTTTATTCTTTGTTGAGCGATCTGGCCCAGCCCAAGGCGTTGCCTGTTTTCCCTGCATGTTGTTGGTGAAATCCCAACCACCTGTGTTAATTACTGGCAACCTGTGCCTGTTTTTTGGTTCTTCGTGTTCCCCAGGTGTTTCGGCAACCTCGTTGTGTTCGCTTGCGTGTGCAAGGAAGCTTGCGTGTGTGTCTTCCTCCTGTTTTCCGTGGTTCCTTCAGGATCCTTGTGCACAGGTTGTGGGATCTAATCCCTAATCGTGCCGAGATGTAAGACACCTAAGACACGTGCACTACGGCCACGTCCCCACTCCACAACATCCGACAACAACATCACGTTAAATAACAGAAAGGGTTAACAGGCTCCTTTTCTGAGCCTGTTTTAGATGAATGATAATTGGGTTTAGGCAGCTTGCGGAGCCGATTAGTTCATCTGTATTACCCGTGTGTAGGCAGGTCCAGGTTCTGCTTCACCGCATGGTATCGCTGGTTATGTAATGCTCACTAAAACGGTGCCGGGGCTATTTCTGTTGAGAGATTAACAAGGTGAACCCCTGCTGCAGCCAGCTAGGTTCAGATCCAGTTCAACATCAGTGTCAGATTCACTGTCATCAAACCCCTCCTGTTGTTATAGGCCTTCATTATTCATCTACTATTATTACTGAAAGAGGTGGGGGAGTGAGCAGACTGGGTGGAAGAGTGACCGAGCAGAGAGAGAAAGAGTGAGTGTGCTGGGGGTTGAGAGAGAGAGAGAGAGAGCAGGGGTTGAGAGGGATCAGAGAGAGCAGGGAGAGAGTGAGGGAGGAAGCAGGGGTTCGAGAGAGGGAGAGAGAGAGGGAGTGAGTGAGTGAGTGACGGACGCTGGACGTTGCGCAAGAGCGTTTGTCATCTTGGAAACTATTTAGCGGGCAGACAGTGGAGGATATCTGAGGAATGCTCAGCAGGTTCCCGTGTGCCTGCTGGTCAACCTTCCCAAACAAACGCCGGCTCAAAAATGCCAACAATCCGTGAAAAGGATGTGGGGTGAACAATGAAGGAAACAGCCCGGGTAAACAGGCTGGCCCACTGCCACATCCTCACCCCTCGCTGCCACCTCCTCCTCACAACCTCACCACCACCTCCTCACCCCTACCTACCGCCTCCTCTCTCCTCAATACCATCTCCCCTTCACTCTCCTCACCCCTCACCACCCTCACCCCTCCTCTTAAACCCTGCTTCTCTCCTCACCCCTCACTTCCCTCACCCCTTCACTCTCCTCAGCCCTTCACCCTCCTCACCCCTCACTACCCTAACCCCTTCACTACCCTCACCCCTTCGCTCTCCTAACCCCTCCCTAGCCTTACCCTCCTCTTCTCTCGTCACCCAGGAAGCTCAGGCCTCCACTACAGCCGTAGCTCAGTCAAACTGAATATTTACCTGTAGTTACTCTCTGGGCTCAGATCTCTCTCTCTCCGTCTAAAGCCCTGGAGGTGGGGGACACTTTAAACACTGGCACTGGCAAGACAGAGAAGAGGGACGAGTATCTCGGTGGCCTTGTTTCCAACACCTCACCGTCTGCCCCGAGCGTAATTGGCGCCACAACAGATTGAAAGCCATGGCGGTAATGGGAAAAAATGTGTGTTATGTTTTGGCTCGTGTCTCCCGTTCTATATCGGTCTGCTGCGGTCCTAGCAGCTGTCCCGGCCGATCTGCCGGGTCTCCACTGTCATCAGAACACCTCTCGCTCCCCTGCCTCTCGGACCACTTCACTCATTGGCTGCAAAGGTCAGACGACTGAGGACAGACCTTTGAGGTACACCACCGCTATATAGGTATACCCATGCTGTTAACGGGGTCGGATATCTGGGTTCTACCAGAGAATATTGTTTTGTTTTGGATGACCCACGCTGTGGAAAATAACATATATATGATATAATGTATGTGGTTATAATAAGTGGTTAAGATTCCTGTCCTGGCAGCTGACAGGAATTCAATTATGTGTGCTGCAGCTGCACTGCAACACATTCACTCCAATTAAATGGCAGCGTATTGAGTTCTGTTGAGAGAGGCGGTCAGGGCCGTTCCTCTCTCTCTCCGCTCAGCATTCACCAGCGATGATGAATTCAGAGGACAGATGCAGACCTGGTGTGGAGCGGGCATTACATTGTTCCTTGGCAAAGTAAATAGCGTGCTATCCGGTTGTCCTCTCGGGGCAGCTCCTGTCCCTCCCACGACCCTTCACACTCCGCTATGAAATATAGAAAATATAGAAATAAATTCCACCGGTCTTAAGGGGACGGGTGAATGTGTGTGTGTATGTGTGTGGGGCTGTATGCTGACGACCCTAAAATCTGCTCGCTATTCCGAATTCCTTTTCACTGCATGTCCTCCCCC
>OMKQ01046184.1:0-12873 GCA_900302335.1 Phycis phycis
CTCCCTGTTGCCATGACACCCAACCTGCCGGTGGCCTCCACGCTCAAGATCTCACACAAGAGTAATGTCACCAGCTTCAGGAGGGCCGTTTTATAACCCAACTGTGATGTGCGGGTGTGTGTGTGTCTGTGTGTGTGTGTGTGTCTGTGTGTGTGTGTGTGTGTGTGTGTGTGTCTGTATGTGTGTGTGTGTGTGTGTGTGTGTGTGCGTGTGTGTGACCCATTACTAAACATGCGTGTGCTCTCAGCGAGTGCGTTGGACTACAACAACACAAACCACGCCGGGCCGGCCACCGTCTCAACGCCTGTTGGACCGGGTTCTGGAGGAAGGAGGCAGCGTGTGGGAGGGCTCCAGCGGGACCACAGGGCGGAGTCACGCTCCCGTGTTGTTAGTATGTTAAGAGCAGCGTCACCACGTAGTGCTCCTTCATCACTTTGTTTCTGATACCTGAAGTCTTCACTGCCAATCCCCAGCTCTGGGCTCTCAAAGAGTCCCGAGGACACGGCCCTGCCCTCCGAGACCGAGTCCTGTTGTGATGTAAACTCACTCATAGTGCGTATGTTTCATTAGATGCATATAAATATATCTCAAAGCATAGATCATAGAAGTCAAAGAATTGCAATATTTTTACTATTTGTATGAATTGGTGGATGTGTTGGTAACTTTAGTCCTGGGTTGTTCACATACGTGCTTGGATTCACCACATCAAAAGATATTGTTTGTCTCATTTTAAGATCATTTGTGGACAGATATATGTTAGAAAATATACAGAATGTGTAATGTTCAGACAACCAGGTATTCCACTGCTGGTTCATCTCACCTCATGTATTCACTCTAACAACAGAAAAAACTACAGCTCAGGAATGGGCTCAGCTACGCTACGCTAACCATGATGGAAAATACCTGTTGAGAAATACATTTCTTAAACACTGTTATAATTAAAAAGAAGAAGTATGAAACTGTTATTTTAAAGGTTTTTATTCTATGATCAGATTTCTAAAGTACATTCCTACATTATTACGGTTCCGTTGTCGCCGTTAGAGATTAACAGCTTGAGGGTTTGGGTTCTTCTTCGTCGCGTCGTCACTCAGCCTTCCCTCGAAAAGACTTTAAAGACTGAAAGTTCTCGCGTTGGTTCTCTGAACGTTCTCGTGTTAGTTCCCTGAACGTTCTCGCGTTGGTTCTCTGAACGTTCTCGCGTTGGTTCTCTGAACGTTCTCGCATTGGTTCACTTTGTGAACAAAGTCGTTGAGTTTGGGCCGATGCTAAACTCATAAACATGAACATCAAAGTTTACAATGTTTTATTCGCGGCCGGCTGTCTTGGCTACATTCTGGTACACGTGCAATGCAAACAAACAAACACAATGCCTTTATTTTGACTGAATGTATTACAAAAGAAATTTAAGGCGAAAAAAAAACACGAATGTTTTCAATGATGCTTCGAAGAGGCTTTGACCCCAGAGGTCAACTCAACCAGCCTGCTGCTCAAAGCGGTCAGCAGTTCTCTCTGAAGGTTGACCCAGAGAATTGATGGAACGATGACGTGTGTAGTGTGCTGGTAACTGTCCATCAGAAGGTATCAAAAACACTCTTAGCAGTATGTATTTTGTACTTCTTAAACCCCTCCACTGGTCGTACATGTGTGTGATGTAGGCATCTTTTCTCCATTTGTATTTTTTTACCCATGCAGTGAATCATGGAGCTTTGGCTATTAATAAATCTAGGCTACGATCCAAACCCTGAGCAGTCTGTGTTGATTTGCAGATACTTCAGATAATGTGTGTGTGTATGTGTGTGTGTGTGTGTGTGTGTGTGGGAGAGAGAGTCAGCCAGTCTGCCATCTCAACCATGAGATGGTTCTTTTACAGTAATGAAGAGGTAATATGCAGTACAAGGTAGAAATGCTGCTCTGTAGGTTTTGTGCTGGACAGAGTGTTTAATTACAGACGGAAACAAGCTAAAAGCATGTCTGTGCTGCGGCCTGCTGCTGTTACTGACCAAATGTTTGATATCGTACCTCCTTGTAAGGTTATGCTGCTTTGCTTGGAGGCACTTGACAACGAAAGCAACACGCAAAGTACTTTTTTCTCCCCCTCCTTTTATTATGCCGGTCTTTTCGAGTGCAGCAAGGTGTTCTGTATTTTCTTGTTGACAATTGCTTAGTGTTATGAGTCTTCAACAGGCCTGGTAACAGGTCTGCTGTGGGTATTTCTGAGATTTATGGAGTTTTCGATAATCCTCAGCTCCTAAGCTGACATAGCAGATCTAGTCCATTGACAGGCTGAGATCACAGGAAAAAATAACAGCAACAGTGGTATTCTCTAGGAGCCACCCTGTACACTACGCTGACATGTGAAGGCATTAGTAATCAACAGGGCGTGACTAGATTAGAGCAGTTGCATCCTTTGAAGGAAGAACAGCTCTGCAGACAGCGTGAGCCGCCGCCCAGACGAGGTCATCCGTCAGAGCTGTTTCCTTCGTGCCGTGGTCCCACTTAGGAGAACCGGGCTTTCATGTTTCATGGCTGTTTTGCACAGTCGCAAACGTACCCACATCCCTACCTATGGCTTAATTTATGGTCAGCAATCCCCCCGGAGAATGCCGAGCAGAGTGCTGAACTGGCACTGTAAGTCCCCTGACATTTAAATCAATGGCAAATTGAAAGTGAAAGTGAAGTCCATTTAGCCGCTTCCTGGGTAAGGCTATTTAAATGAAGGTAGTCATGACGAGGAGAAGCCAAGTCGGCCCGCGGTACGTGTGGCGTCTCTCTGGGTTACACACTGAGGCTTTGCGTTGTAGCACGCGGTGAAGGCTGTGTAGGGAGCAGCAGTCGTGTTCTCAGAGCTCCCATTCCATTGACCAAGGTGTTTACCTGAATGGATTGTCCCCAAGACGGCAATTTCAGACGGCTGCAGTAAGTGAATGGTGAAGTTTCCACGGTGAACAGAACCCCTCGCTACAAGCCAGACTCTCGTCCTGGAGCTAGGCGAAGATGTTGCCGATGAACTCCCTGAAGCGCTTTGCGTACTGCTCCGGGTGGACTGTGGAGATTTCTGCCCCCGCCTGGGAAACACAAAAAGGAGACTTAGTGACGATCGCAGCATCTTGAATAAGATGACGATAAAAAACGCAATGAAATGAAACACGCCGTTACCTGACTGTGTTCTCAGGGGACAGTGAATCCATAAACTCTGTTTCCAGTACATTAATATATACAGCCACACGATCAATACACGTGAACAATGACTTGTACTATTGTTTAGAAGTTATTCATATCATTTCATCCCATTCCATGATCCGAGTGACAAAACAACAGGGCGAATGAAACATGAACCGCAAAGCCACGCAGACGTTCCACTGGACTCATCCATTCACACTATTCACCCAGAAGATCCGGGTGAAGACCTCTCTCTCTCTCTCTCTCTCTCTCTCTCTCTCTCTCTCACTCTGTCTGTCTGTCTGTCTGCCTGTCTCACCCCGTGCTTGACGGTCTTCGCGGCGTGCGCGGCCTTCTTCCTGGTGTCGTACTGCGTCAGCACGTCGATGAGGCCCATGAAGTACACCTCCCTCTGGGGGGCACCTAGACCACACCCACAGTCAGCAGACCACACCCACAGTCAGCAAACCACACCCACAGTCAGCACACGACCTAGACCACACCCACAGTCAGCATACCACACCCACAGTCAGCACACGACCTAGACCACACCCACAGTCAGCAGACCACACCCACAGTCAGCACACGACCTAGACCACACCCACAGTCAGCAGACCACACCCACAGTCAGCACACGACCTAGACCACACCCACAGTCAGCAGACCACACCCACAGTTAGCAGACCACACCCACAGTTAGCAGACCACACCCACAGTCAGCAGACCACACCCACAGTCAGCACACGAACTAGACCACACCCACAGTCAGCAGACCACACCCACAGTCAGCAGACCACACCCACAGTCAGCACACAAACTAGACCACACCCACAGTCAGCAGACCACACCCACAGTCAGCACACGACCTAGACCACACCCACAGTCAGCAGACCACACCCACAGTCAGCACACGACCTAGACCACACCCACAGTCAGCAGACCACACCCACAGTCAGCACGAACTAGACCACACCCACAGTCAGCAGACCACACCCACAGTCAGCACACGACCTAGACCACACCCACAGTCAGCAGACCACACCCACAGTCAGCACGTACTAGACCACACCCACAGTCAGCAGACCACACCCACAATCAGCACACGGCCTAGACCACACCCACAGTCAGCAGACCACACCCACAATCAGCACACGGCCTAGACCACACCCACAGTCAGCAGACCACACCCACAGTCAGCACACAAAGTACTCATTAAGTAGCAGGCTAGAGTGCCTACTGTGGACTTTGGGGATTTGAACCCAGAACCTTTCAGCTGGGAGTCAAACCCCTGATGCCGGCTCTGCGTCCTGTGACCTACCCACGGCGCTCTGCACAGCGTACACGTCCACATACGGGTCATACTCGCTGGGTCCCAGCGGCTTGTAGGACCCCATGTAGCCCGCGATGCCCTCGGGCGACGTGCCGAAGGAGCCGGGGGCGGGGACGGGTGCCACGCCGTTCTCCTCCTCCTCCTGCTCCTCTTCCTCCTCGGCAGAGTGCTCCTCCTCCTCCTCCTCCCCCTCCTCCTCCTGCCTCTCGGCTCGCTCCACGTCGTGGATGCCCAGCAGGAGGCTGTAGTCCATGATGCGCATCTGTACCAGGAACTGAGTGCGCATGGTCGAGGTGAAGGCCTGGACAGCGGTGACCTACAGGCTGTGATGTGTATTTGTGTGAAGGTGTACCTCCACGTCTCTGTTCAGCTTGTCCAGGAGCTTCTCCTTCTCCTCGTCACTCACGTAGACCTTCTGCATGTTATTTCTGAAATCCACATCTTTGTATGTTGGCAACTCTTTCACCTGAAAATACAACAGTGCAGTGACGGAAACACATGAACAATAAAGTTGGACGTCATGGGATGGTCTATTGTTGTTGTTGGATCACGCCGCTGATACACGTTAAACACACCACGCAGGAAAGAAGCCCTGACAGTCTGCACTATGTGATAACAGTGACCTTTGACCTCACCTTCTCCTTGAAGCTCGCCTCTCGCGACACCAGGGACCCCTGCAGAAGGACACATTCAGAAGCTCATTAACAGTCCACTCTGGTACTCCTCCTACTCCTCGTACTCCTCCTACTTGGTCATTTATCCACCAAGACATTGAAGTCGAGCACAGGAATGATCAAGCAGAAAGGGTTAGAGGTCATCTTGCTCAACAGGTAAACTGAGGACGTTGGGGGTGGAACCCAGGACCTTCGGACCGGGAGTCAAACTGCCAGAGCACTGTGCTCGCGGCCTCCAGCACGATCCTCGGTGGAATGCCTGACTGGGAAGAGCTCTGAGCAGAACACAGACAGGTGTTCACCTTGAGGTCGTACTTCCTGTGTATGTGCAGCCTGTGACTGAACACGTTCCTCATCACCAGCAGGTAGGCGTCCTCGTTGTCCACACTCACTCGGTACATGGCCAGGAACTGGGGGAGCAGCGTGTTGCCATGACAGGTGACAATGTGCTGCGCAGAGACAGAGAGACAGGGACTCATTTCACATCCCACGTTCAAAGCTTTTGTGTAATGTTGATTACATTTCTTTGCTTTGGCTGCCATCTCTACTCCCATATTTCAGCAGGCCCGAGGTAAGCCAATGCTCTGCTCCCGGCGTTATCTGTTTGATATACTGCCTCTCATCTCTTCTTTTCTTTCATGTTGTCCAGGCTTTGCCGTGGCAACCGGGCTTGCACACATCACACTATTGGACGGGAGCGCTTCACGTGAAACACTGAAACATTTCCTCTCATTCAACAAAGAGTGAGGAAACCTTAACGCAAGACCGCCACTGACACATCAAACCTGCAAACTGGTTAAGGAGAAACTACACTCGGTTAAGCTGTGATAACCCGCCCAACAGAAAGGCATCTCCAGGTCATCAGTGGCAGTAGTAGTAGCGCCCGTGTCTTACTTGATGGTACTCAGACAGGATGTTATGCATGTCTGCTACTTCTTCGCTCGCAATCTTTTTCACCACCAGAGTTCTGTCGTATGACGTCAGCAGCAGCCTCTCTCCCTGGCCCTCTCCCTCCTTGACAGGCGGGCTGCGAGCTAGAGACACCTGTTGGCGAGAAAGAATATGACACCTCTGACGTTTGAGAAATACATTACGTTATGAATTGTAAGGCTGCATTGACGAGGGAGGAAGGCTGCATTGGCCCTTCACATCTCTTGACAGGTAACCAAGAAGGTGAACAAACTAAACCAAGCAGAAAGCGCGTGGCTGGTTGGCATGAGGGCTCAGCAGCCACATGCACAGCAAACCTCACACAGGCGGTGTGAAGTTTGAAGTGATGACTTTCAAAGCACCTCTGTGTTGCAGAGGCTCTACTCTGTACATCACGCTTCCACTGGGCTTTAATGTGCTTTGGTCATCACTGGAGCTATAAACCACCACCGGCTGGGCTGAGATATTGTGATACACATGGGCTGCTGTGTGGTCTGAATTGATGATGCTTAACTCACTGTCTAGAGGAACCAGCAGTAAGAGATACTACTAATGAAAGCCTCCTCTGAACACATCAGCAGGAAGGGAGTTGAGAGGTAAGCCCTGATAATCTCACAAATGTTTAATTGTGTTTATTCACTCTTTAACTCAAGGTCAAATGGAAGCAGTAGGTTGTAGATCTTTGCGAAATAACCCACAACAATGAAGCAGTTTTATTTGTTGCTCACTCGGGTCTCGCCAGGCGCAGAAGGGTGAGTGAATGTTGGGAGTGGGATCAAACAGACTCTGTGCATCACGTTCTATGCAAATGATATACAGGATTTGCATAGAAATGCAAATATAGAATGGAGACACACCACCTGAAATGTTTGGTTGCTCAGATAGCACACAGACAGTGTCTAGAGATATGTACTTTAGTAACATGACAGTAGTTTTATAAGAAGCTCCAAACAGGTCATATTAATTATAATAAAAATAACAAAATGATTATTTTGTGCTCAGAAATGTTCTGTAGCAACAAAGGAAGTACAATAGACAGCATAGTCTCCATCATATAGAGGAAATGTCTTGGTCTGACCAGAGCACAGATTTTATCCCTTAGAATCAGCCATGATACTCCCGACTGTAAGGTCTGAACCTGTGAAGTATTCCGCTAACAAAACACGCAGACTGTAGTCGTTAATCCCCTCATCCCTCAGACTCACCTGATAGTCCAGATCATCGATCCCAAAGCGTTCTCTGAGGTTTCTGAACACCTGTGGACAGTACTCCTTGAACTTAAACTGTCCTGGGAGATTCTCTCTGAGGGAAACAATGGTTGCACATGGTGGTACATAGTATCTGATGTGATGTATTTAATAACGTGGAACGTGATTATAACCTGCGTTGACATTTCTATACTGGTAGTAGTAGGTCCAAGGGGTCATAGCTTTGTATGCTGTGTGCATACTGTATAGATAGTCTTTCTGGAGTGGTACAGCAGAACCCAAAGCAAGTGCCTGTACTAATATGTGAGTAAAGTTCAGGTCTCATAATGACGTTCTAAGACCTACATTCCTGGATGGATTATGAGAAGTTTAAATCCACTCACTGCTTACAGAGCTTGTTATACATGCAAGACAAACATGTTGGTCTTACTCCAGGTTATTCAACAACGCCATAGAAGAACACATGAATCACATGTTATCATTCATTCACGCAACATCTAACACCAACCGATCCTCTCATAAAAGGTTAGAGTCACACTGCATGACATGACGCGGGATGGGAACACGGCGGGAGAACATCAGCCCTGTGTGCAGCAGTGGAGCCTACTTGTTGAAGAGGTGGTTGTTCACTTTCATCTTGGTGTTGGCTTTGAAGTCATCCGGCAGCAGCATCACAGGTGCGGGCACCTGGCACAGGTCGTTAATCTGCACACAGCGGGCAACACAATCAACGGAGGGCACACACGCACACACACACACGCACACACGCACAGACACACACGCACACACGCGCACAGACACACACACACACACACACACACACACACACACACACACACACACACACACACTGATGAAAATGCGCGTGCGTAAAGACGCACGCGTGTAATTGAGCGGCACCCACCGTGTGATTGACTCCCCACATCAGCACGCTCAGAACTGGGTCACTCGCTCGGAACACCTCCACTTTCTGCTGGACGAAATGCTTCTTCTTTGTTTTCCGTTTGGGTGCCAACGTGCTCAGGGGATTCGAAGTTGCGTTGGGAGACGTCATGGTTCTTTCCCCGCTTGTAGATTGACCGGAGGATGTCGGTGATGAACGAAACTCTATTTGCAACTTTGCAGCCTCGGGGCGGTTTGCGTGTGAGTGGGTGAGCCGCGGCCCGTCGTCCCGACCTGGCGCCGCATCACGAGGAGAGGCGACCTGCACCAACCCGACGCTTTGCGCGTCCATCTGCGCAGCTTTCAGTGCAGGGCGACTTGAACGCACGCAGGACTGGGAATACTTGGACAGGTTATGACTCCTCGCTATAGGCTTACATCTGTGTCTTTTGTCATGCACCAGCACTATTATGTTCGCCGTGTCAGACACAGGCCTACACTACACAATATATTTCAATGCAAATGTATATAAATGTATATACAATATTAAAATCAAATATGCTGAAGTAATATCTGGGCCCATTTTTATACCTTTATCTGCGTAATTCAAAGAATGACTTTTGATTTCTTACTTTCTTTACATGGGAGGCCGACAAAAACCTTCCTCATATTTATTTTCCCCTCGCATGTGTACGTTTATATCTTCTACTTTATGAACAGGTACTGTTTTAAAGGACCACCCTTATTTTCTCCGATGAACCACATCACGTGCTTACTCTTTCAACAGCCTCACACTCAACAGGTCTGAACGTGAGTACACTTTAATCTGTTGGACTGGATCATGTGAGGAGGATTAATGCAAGAGCAGCACAGCTCATGTGGCGTAAATATGATACAATATTAAAACTCATTTTGGCAATCATAGTAGTGACTCTTGGTAATTATAGCCTCTTGTATCACAAAACATGCAGAACAACTTGGCAAACAATAAATCTCTTTCTGTTTATTTTCAAGAAAACTCAATAGCCTAGCTGACTATAAATATGGGCTTGTTACACAAAATTAACATACATAGAATTGAATTGTAAGGCCAAATGGAGCAACTACAGTAATACAACATCAGTTAGGTACAGAAAAGATAGTATCAAAAATACAACATGGTAAATTATTGGTACATAACATAACACTATGTATGCTGAATTAATAATTCAACCCACACTTCCAAAACACATTTTCTAGTGGCCTGTTGAGTCTGGGACCACCAACATAACACAATCCCCCCACCACGAGTACATATGAATACCGAATACATGGAATAAGAATACATGTGAAGGCTTCGGCTAAAGCAGGAGGCTCAGTGTGACGTCTGGCCAACTGATCCAGTTAGAGATGAGACCCCCATGGCCCACAGGGGCAGGATGGCCCCACCGCAAAACACCTGCCCTTGTGGTCTCAGGGAGGAAGAGGACAGACAGCAACACAGTGAGGGGGGCTCTGCAGTCTGCAGAGGAAGACCCCCGTCAGCGTCACGCCCCGCCCGCCAGGCCGTCCGGCCCCCCGGGGGACGTCACCGCCACGCCGTTCTCATCCACGGCCCAGCAGCTGCCGCGCTGCCCAGTGCCTTTAGAGGAGCCACACTGACCAACAGAACATCTGAACCGTCGTCTGCACACCTTATGCTGGTACCGTTACTCTAGGAGGGTCCTATGTGACCACAGACCACCACTCATGCATGTCTGAATGTTGAACTGAACGTTGGACCATAAAGTCACCATGCATGGCTCACCTGCTTCCTCTTGAAGAAACCCCGTTTGTCACAGTTGGGGATGTAGAGGTCGTAGAGGGACTGAAACAGTTGGCCCTCCAGCCCTCTCATCACTGAGAGCAGCAGCTTACGACAGGGAGTCTGAGAGGACAGACGCATGAATGAGTGTGTCTGGAGGAAACCACTGAGCCCACCGGGTCACGTGTTCACTGATGGACGGCACCGCGGTGATGTCAAGGTCACATGCTTACGTTCTCTGGAGCCTCATTGGGTGCCGGGTCTGGAACCAAACAAACAGTTATGTTACTGACCATGAAGACAAATAATTCATATCTTTAATTAAAACGGCTGGCTTGGCTTCAGCAACTAATTATCATCCCTTGATCACACTTTTATGAACCGTGCAGTAAATTACTTTTTAAAGAAGCAACTAAAGGGCTAGATAAAAAGCAGTCAGCCCTGTTGGCCACGTGAGACCGAGGTCTGCTCCTCTACAGTGCAGCTCCAGGCGTGGGTTGGAGTTTTACCTCCAGAATGGATCCTTGTCGTGGGGTTGCTCTCACTGCAGACACCCCTGCCCTCCAGCAGGGCCTGGAGGGGCCTGGCCTCGCCCGCTGGGGGGAGACACTGCAGCCCCCTGGTGCAGGAGCCCAGCGTGTAGACCCCACACGCCTCCCCTCCAGCCAGGGCTGCCCGGCCCCCGCCCGGGGGGCGGGCTTGCTGCGGCCGGGGGGCTCCGGGGACCACGGGGGTCCTGCAGGTGAGGCACTCCTTGGAGCCGGTCCCTCTGGGGGTCACCGGCCTTTGGCTGGACAGAGCCAGCTGCAGGATGAACACCATGTTTAAAAAAAGAGCCATCAGCCACCGACCACTTTCAGCTGTTTTTTTGGGGGGGGGATGATCTTGAATTCTTCTTAAAATCTGGTTATTATTTTCCAAAAGCTTATCCTCGTTCTCCTCTGTGGTGTTGGTGCGTTCAGCCCCACTCAGTGTGGGTCGCAGTGAGCCTGACTGGAGAGCGTTTCCCCGGGCTGAGATAGAGCGATAATGACACACGGCTCCACTGACAGCAGCTTTTAAAGCCAGGGGAAGGCGTGGGAGGGTGAGTGATGGAGAATGTGAGCCTCATTTTCACGACCAGATTTCCCCACCTTTTCCTCTGACACACGTGCACACGAGCACACACAGACATGTTCTTTTCCATCACCTTGTAGTGCAAAAATGTGTTCTTTAACAACCAGTTCAGACTTTATTATGTTTTTCTACAAATGCAATCAGTTATAGAGCTGGGTGCTGAGGTGATCGTAGGCCAATGTTTAAAGTTACTACTTCACATAAATCAAACTGCAATGCAATATTTACAGATCACTTATGATAGATTTCATGGTGTATAGCTTTTATATGCCTATGTTCATCAAAGAATACTGGCCTGATTCAAACACATTCCAGAGATAAAGTAATAAGGATAATGTGTTCACTAAGCCTAAATGGCTAATTATTAATCATCAAGTAATTGACCGATTCCATGACAACCCCAGTTACACCTGAAAAACAACGTATCATCTCGAGGGTATTCAGTGACTGTTACCACTTATATGGGTTAAATTGTTGGCATCTACTATTTTTCATATTTTGTTGCTGCAACAAAGTTGTGAGTCATTAATGAAGAATTACAGAAAAGTAAAGTACTATTTCCAAAACATTTCCAAAAAGAACTAGTTCCAAACAGTATAACATAAGAGTGATTCAGAAAGAAGTGCAATAAAAACGCAATACTTGTATCTGTAACAAATTTGATTGCTCTCATGTATGACGGCGTTGCACGAGTTAAAATATGACGTCCCACGTGACTTCCATTTCGTCGCCCATTGGCTGCAGACGGTGGAGGCGGGACTTCCGGCATCGGCTGGCCATAAAACAACTCTTGACGTGATTGGATCCGAACGAAGTCGACGACGATCCATAAGTTGTTAAACATCAGGGAATAAATGTGACATCCAAGGTGTTGGATAGTATGAGGATAACGTAAGGTATATACACATTACTATCATGTCATGAACCATAGCAGTGGTGTTTAGGTAGTGTTTGTTAACTCGTCGGTTAGCTCATGAGTGGCGGTGCCTTCACGTCCTCTTCATAACGTGGTAAAGTTCGGGATTTTAAAGTAAACACACAGTTTCTCTATCTTAGAACCGTCAGACAATATACTTGGTTCATATTAAGTTGTAATACATTATGCGGATTAGTATATCAGTACGTCAGTATACATCTGATCGCATGACGTGAGACAGCTCAGTTCCGTAGAGGTTCGTGGTACTGTAGACCTACCTGGTATCAGAGAGGAGGTTCGTGGTAGTGTAGACCTACCTGGTATCAGAGGAGACTCGTGGTACTGTAGACCTACCTGGTATCATTTAGCGTCTGCTAAATGCCCTAAATGTAAATGTAAATGGTATCAGAGGAGACTCGTGGTACTGTAGACCTACCTGGTATCAGAGAGGAGGTTCGTGGTAGTGTAGACCTACCTGGTATCAGAGAGGAGACTCATGGTACTGTAGACCTACCTGGTATCAGAGGAGACTCGGGGTACTGTAGACCTACCAGGTATCAGACGAGACTCGTGGTACTGTAGACCTACCTGGTATCATTTAGCGTCTGCTAAATGTAAATGTAAATGGTATCAGAGGAGACTCGTGGTACTGTAGACCTACCAGGTATCAGACGAGACTCGTGGTACTGTAGACCTACCTGGTATCATTTAGCGTCTACTAAATGTAAATGTAAATGGTATCAGAGGAGACTCGTGGTACTGTAGACCTACCTGGTATCAGAGAGGAGGTTCATGGTAGTGTAGACCTACCTGGTATCAGAGAGGAGACTCGTGGTACTGTAGACCTACCTGGTATCAGAGGAGACTCAGGGTAC